>JAJMFI010000012.1:52494-89916 GCA_030574595.1 Ruyongia chambardii
TTTTTTTTTTTTTTTTTTTTTTTGTTGTATACTAAGATCTTCAAAGGGGTAATACATTATTTTGGTTACTAATTATAACTATATTTGGCTTACAATCGAATGATAAAAACCGGATAATATGATTGATGGGATTAGCATACAGATAGGAACAATGAAATGGGGAAATGAAAACACTTAAATTGATCCAGTCACTAGTTTTCTGGCATCTGTGTTTCTTTTTTTGTTTTCTGTCTTGGTTACCATACAAGTTACTAACCAAATTTTATTTAGTACGGTTATGATAACTCAAACCCTTATCAAGAAAGTCATGAAATGACAAATGTTAGTAATTCTGAAATTGGTGGTCCTGATGATTTTGTCTTATACATGAATAAGATTTCAAGTATTAATGGTCAATTAGATAACTATTCTCAATTAATTGAATTAATTAAGTTTAATCAAGATAAATTATTAAATGAAGTAAATGAAGATCAAGAACAAAGTACAAGAGCTCAATTAGATAGTCTTGCTGCACAAGCTTCCTCCTTACAACAATCTCTAAAAGCTGAAATAAAGGAAGCTCAAGCCTCTGTTGCAGGTGATTCTTCAAAGAGAGCACAAGCAGAAAATACTAAAAATAGATTTTTAAAGTTAATTAATGACTATAGATTATTAGAAGCTGATTACAGAGAACAGAATAAAAAACAAGCTGCTAGACAATATAGAATTGTTCAACCAGAGGCTACTGATGCTGAAGTTGATGAAGCCATCAATGACGCTGGTGGGCAACAAATCTTTTCTCAAGCTCTATTAAATGCTTCAAGAAGAGGTGAGGCTAAGACTGCTTTGGCCGAAGTTCAAGAAAGACATCGTGAATTACAAAAATTGGAAAAGACAATGGCTGAATTGGCTCAATTATTTCATGATATGGAAGAACTAGTAGCTGAACAGAACGTCAAGGTTGAAAACATTAATCAACAAGTAGAAGCTGCTCAAGTCGATATTGAACAAGGTGTTGGTCATACAACAAAGGCTGTTGACAGTGCTAAAAAGGCTAGAAGAAAAAAATGTTGGTGTTACTTAATCTTGATAATTATTATTTTGATCATTATTGCCGTTATTGTAGGTGCTGTTGCTGGTACTTATGCTTAAGTAAATTGAATGGTATAATAATGATTAATAAATCAAAATCATTTTAATCTTACTTCAATATAGTATAATATTATTGTACATCATATAATATCATTTCCATCAAAAAAAGAAAAAAGAAGTATTAATGACTTCTCAACTAAAGGCATTTCAGTCAACTTTTTATCAACTAACAAAACTGCTTTCAAACTTATCTATCACATAAACAATCCGTCTATTTCAATTTTTTTTTATTAATTACATTACATAAGAACAAACTCAACATATAATAATCAATGTTGTCTTCGGTGATGCTATATCATTGTTATTACATGTGTTTTTCTTCCTTACACTCTACCTCAATAATCTGTCACTCTATATTATTATTTTATTTTATTTTCTTCTCTTTTCTCTTCAAATTATTGTTATATTTCTTGTTATCTCAATTCTTTTTCATACTAAAATTTACTTTGTGCCTTTTTTTTATGTTACTCCTTTGTTTTATATATTTACTGTTATTTTACTCTAATATTATTATCATTCTTATATTGTTATTAATTATCATTATTACCGTCTTTGATTTTTATTTAGAAAAAGATAAAAAGACAGTTTTGTTTCTTTGTACTTTATGTTTTACTTAATTTAATATTGCTTTGAAATATTTTGCTTTTCCTTATCCATCAGCTTTTATTTTTGTTTGCGTATGCCTTCTGAAATAATAAGATATCACATTACCGCTCATTAAATTTAGCATGAATAATTACACTACAGCCCATTTTGTTTGATATCATTATAGTGATGTGATATAGTATAGATCTGTTGAATATCTAATCTTTTTATTCTATTGATCAATAACTATCTTGATGAATATTGATATCATTTATGTATTTCTATATCTAATATTGCATTTTTTTGTTGTTGTTTTGTTTTAACTTTAAATCAAAATGGTATATTTGATTAGTATTAGAATTTATCAAATCTACCGTTTAAGTATATTAATTAGTTATTCATCATCATATAATTACTACTAGTAGTATAAACCAAAATTAGCTCACGATTTTATTTAATCAAATATTTGTATTACAGACGATCATTCAATCAATTAATATATATATATATATATAACATTGTCATGAAAATATACATCAATAATTATTTAGAATATAGAACAGTTGATTAGTCCTGACTAAGACACGTTAAAGAAGATTTAAATGAACTCGAAAGTTCATAAAATCTATCAACCAGGGTGGAAATAGTTCTACCTTAGAATCAATATGACGAATCACAAAGACTTCAAGTTTTTTCTTCCAGATTGTAAGTGTTCTATTATAAAGACCATGAACCATTGAAGACAGGACGAACCCATCCAAGGAGTCAGTTAGAAGGCATAACATACTGGGTAAAAGGTTGTATTTATAAACTAATTAAACTAAAAAGCAGTTCCTCAAGAAATAGGAAAACGATTTTTTGATAAAATAAAAATAACTTCTTCATCACTATGGATATGAGATATCAGTCTATCTTTGATAATGAATCGCCTAATTACTTGAAATCATAGATAAACGAATCTTTAAAGTTAGATTTATGAGAAATATCATCCTAATACTATATAACATAAATTCATTCTCTATAAATATTGAAAAATGAGTTGTATTAGTAAAACCAAAAGAGAAAAAAATTTCTTCTTTTTTCAAATTCAAATTTTTTGAATACCGACCAAGAGGCTAAGTCGGAACTGGACTCTCTCATTGCCAATTACTTAATTAGGGTTGAAAGTTTTATGAATCATAGAGTATAAGGCATGAATATATGTTGACAGATATTTATTGCCTTTAGGTTTGCTAAATATCTCAAATTGAAAAGTTAAAGGGATTTTGCTTTCTTATTTATATATATACCTGTTTTCCTTAGAAATTACTCGGTGCATACAGTTCATATCTGCTAGTACTACTAAATACTCTTATTATATACATAATTGGAATTATGACAAACTATAACAATATTTTACAAGATGATGCCAATTTTGTTAAATTGGGTGAGACATTACCAGAATCTATAAGGGAATCATCTTCTCGTATCTTTGCTCCAGAATTACAGGAATTAATAAATTCTTCTTCTCAATTGAATCTTTCATCAATTCCATCAAGGCCTACCAATCCATTGAAAAAGAAATCTTTATTGAATAACGTTGAAGATAGTTATCAAAGAAATTTACAATCACCAATTCCAATTCCTGGTCCATTAGCACCACCTGAATCACATTTCCCTGCCTTGAATAAGAAAAATGCTGCCACTGGTGTTATTTGGTGTACTGATCGTGCCACTGAAAGAGGTTATGTTCCTAGTAATCCAGATTGGGTTAATTTAGGTCAAGGTATGCCTGAAACAGGAGAAATTAAAGGTTGTTTCACAAGACCAACTAATATTGATATTAGTATTGAAAGTCGTGAATATGGTCCAACATCTGGTATTAAAGAATTAAGAATGGCTATTGCTAAACTTTATAATGAACATTATAGAAAGGATAAAGTTTCTAAATATACTTGGGAAAATGTAAATATTGCACCAGGTGGTAGAGCTGCTTTAACCAGAATTGCTGCTATCCTTGGTGATGCTTATCTATCATTTTTCTTACCTGACTATACTGCATATGCTGAAATGTTATCATTATTCAAGAATTTTGCTCCTATTCCTGTCCCTCTATATGAAACTGATGCATTTGGTATTGATTTAAAAATTATTAAAGGTGAACTAAATAGAGGTGTCTCTGCTATTTTAACTTCAAATCCAAGAAATCCAACTGGTGAAGCCATGACTAAGGAACAATTAAAAGAATTACACAACATGTGTAGAGAAAAATGTCTATTAATAGTGGATGAATTTTATTCAAGATATTATTATGATGGTGAGATAGGTGAATCATTAAGTTCAGCTAGTGAAGTGGAAGATGTTAATAAGGATCCAGTATTGATTATTGATGGATTAACCAAATTCTTTAGATTACCAGGTTGGAGAATTTCTTGGATTGTTGGTCCAAAAGAATATATTAATGCATTAAGTTCGGCTGGCTCATACTTAGATGGTGGTCCAAATTATCCTTTCCAACAAACAGCTATCCCATTTCTAGAACCAAATTTAGTTAAGCAAGAAACAATAGCTCTTCAAACACATTTTAAATTTAAAAGGGATTATTGCTTGAATAGATTAATTAAAATGGGGTTCAAATTCAAAGTTATTCCAAATTCAACATTTTATATTTGGGTTGATCTAAGTCATCTACCAGGCAAGATCTCAAATTGTTTAGGTTTCTTTCATGAAGCCTTGCATGAAAATACTATTGTGGTCCCAGGGATTTTCTTTGACTTGAATCCTCTATCATTTAGAGAACTATCAGATAGTGCTATGTACTCATACATTAGAATCTCATATGGTCCAGAGTATGAAAACTTAATAAAGGGAATGGATAGAATTGAAATAATCTTACGTCGTTTCAACGCCCTACCTGAAGATTATGATAATTAAATACCGTCATTCTTTATATTAAGGAAGCTGGCAATTCAGAGAAAATATGGCTTACAAGACATGAAAACATACTTTGAATATGAGAAATAAACTTGTTATTATTAAACACCTAAATATATATAAAAAAAGATTAACGTCATAAATACACCATGTATATAATATCTATTATAGATATTTCTTAAAAAAATCATAAAACCAAAAAATAAAAGGACACCAAATCAGTACATTGAAAATTTGTTATAAATATCATTATATCTAAAAATTGGTTTCAACGTAAGCTCCTTTTAATAAAATAGTTGTACAAGCGCTTTTCAACACTTCAACCTGGATTGGAACGAAAGGATAACTCTCACCATCGATACTGATATATCCATGTCTCATCTTTGGAGTTAATCTAAATGCAATAATTTTGGAATGTTGGACTTCAGGTTGTAAGACATGAGTACCAGTTTCCAGTGATAGCAATATTGGTGCCATTCTTGTAAAATTTGTTCTTGAATCAGTTATAACTAAATCCATTGTCCCATCATTTGGTAAAGCAGCAGGAAAGAATTGAACATCCTTAGCAATTAATGGCATTTTACCTGTATAGAAAATACCTAAATTATCACATAATGATTGATCAATTTTTTCCCAATCATCTGGTATTGGATCATTTATACTATATTTCAATTTATAAGTATCTTCTGTAATTTCTTCATCCTTCTCTAATATACTTCTTGAATGTTGTTCATAATATTCTCTAACATCATCCTTAGTCTTAGCAGCATATTTAACAGCAATTTCACAAGGATATTTAGATCCAGAGATCACTTTATAAGCAACACCAATATCAAATCTTTTTGGTCCCATCCATCTCAGTGATTCGGTACCAATATCAGAATCAGCAATAATACCATACGTTTGACTCAAGAAGGATAGAGTTGTCTTTGTACCCTGTGTACATGCCATTAAATCCATCTTGATTGGGATACCTTTAATCATTGATAATGCAGCATGTGAAGGGTTTGAGGTTCTATGACAAGATTCAGACATTGCATTACCAGAGCCGCATGGAATTTGAGTAATAGCTAGATGGTTAAAGACATCAACTCTATCATCTCTTAAAAAGATACCATTCATTATTTCATGAGGAATTCCATCACCAGAAGCACATGCAATAATATCGTATTTCTTATAATCTATGGTTTCACCTATATCAATGGCATGTTTACTATACTTAGTCTCAGAGATCTCAATGGTACAACCTGCAGCATCCAGGATTGGTTTAGCTCTACTTAAGAACATTTTGGCACTCTTACCTTGACCACCATGAGGATTTAATATGACAAATATGGATTTATTTGGAGTTGTGCCTTGGTAACTTAATTTCATAATTTCTTCAACAATATCAGAATATCCTAAACTATCAATAGTTATATTGATTGATGTTGGAATCAAATTTTTACCCTTCTTTCTAGCAAACATTACTTCAACCTCTCTTAGGTCATCAGATACAGGATCATCACTATCATTATTATGAGCATCTTTTGTATCAACGTATTTAGCAGATAATATATCAGCAAATGGAATTACTTTTGGAGCAGGTGTGACCGATGGCCCACTGGCACAACTCATACAACTAACTCTAGAAGAATTATCATGTTGATACATTGAAATTTGGTCCTTCAAAATGATTCCATTGTTACCTAATCTGGCTCTTGATACTGACTCTAAATGATCCATCAAACTCTTTCGTGAATCGTCTCTGTGTTTTATCAACATTATATAAAGATAAGAAATATTTGATAATAGTTCTGTAAAGCTTGATTTGATAGCTGAAAATAGATTTAATATTTTAGAATTTAATACACTCACAATATTATTACCTAAGCCAACAATAAACATAAAACAGTTAATAGTGAGCTCTACTATATATGAGGTATCGGTTCTTATTGTTGTAGTGGCCTATTCTGAGAAGCACTTTTTTGGCAGGCGTAATTTTTAAAAAATTTGCGTGCTTTTATCTTCATGATTATAAATAAGCACTTAATGATTACTACAAAAGTTCTGTAATATATTAAGTATAGGTTTATAAGATCTATTATTGTATAATTATATATATATATATATATATGAATTATAGTGAATATCAATGATGTTGTAGTGCTACAGGCTGCATTCTAGTGCGTAATCCTTTTGTTCAAGAGCAATACCTCCTGTGTTCAGTATACTGTCTATATTGTACTTATCGGCATGCCTAATTAGAACATGAATATGTGAGAAGTCTTTCACACTTTGTAGTGCCTGCCAGTTTCTAAACCATAGGATATTATCTGGAGGTATTCCTAAATTGTTAACGAAGGTTTTTTCTATATATTTATTAATGATTGTTCTTGTTGAATTGTTAATATCACCCTTGTCTGAGTATGGATCTGATTGAATTGGCACCTTAGTCCATACCAACAAGTGTTGGATACCTTTCTCAAAATAATATGGAAATTTGTTCTTTACAATCTTTATATCATGTGAATCTCCCAATAATTTGTTTGTTTTTGGATCTATATCATATTTAATAATCTTGGTGTTATCATTTGAATCAACCTCAACCCAATGTAATTCATCTCTTAACAAACTTAAAATTGGATCAATATTCTGAGATTTCATATAGCGCTTATACTGATCATAAATTGCTAGTTCACCCTGGGATCTTTTGAATAAATGCAACTCGTTTGTGTCTGTTTATTATGAATTGTTAGTCTTGTTAATATCTTTTGGCTGCAAAATTTATGATTACAATCAATATATATATATATATATACTATGCCACTTCAGAGCGTAAGATTGTACCTACCAATGATCGTCTTTGCTTCATCCCAGGAGATTGGAGTTGTTCTGAACTTTGGTATTGACATCGTTATATATATATTGAGATATATAGCGCGTTCTCTCTATAAGATCTCTAATCCATTTTCATCAATATGGAGATAAGATTTTGTGGTTAAAATTTTGTTTTTTACAAAGATACAGTTTAGATGGTGTTATTATTTAAAGCGTACTACTTACTAGTCATACTAATGGTAGTAATAATATATATCTTGAAGAATGCTCTCTATATATGCCAGGTTATATGCTCATGAATAAGGTTTAATATACATATATGTTATACCTATATATTATCATGTTTTAAATGTCAATTTTCGTCAATCTGAACTATTTTTAAATATTCATCTGGTTTCAAGACAGTACCTGAAGAGCCCAAAAGCGTATTCAGTTGTTCATCAGATAAATCTTTAATTAAAACATGGATATGTGATAGTTCACGAACACTCTGTAGTGCTGGGAAATTTCTAAACCATATCACTCTATCACTAGATAGTCCATCATCCTTAAATGTTTCAATAAACGTCTTTTCAACATATCTATTTATAATGGATCTTGTTGTTTCATGAACATCCAATAATGGAGAATTTTTATCTGATTCAATACCTAACTTGGTCCAAACTACAATATGTGTTATACTACCTTCAAAATTATATGGGAAATCATTTCTAATAATCTTAACATCTTCAGGTTCAGTAAATAATTGATTAGATTTAGGAGCAATTTCAATCTCACCATCTGAATTTACCCATTTCAACCTATTTTTGATTATAAAACTAACAACTGTTTCATTCTTATCTGCAACATATCTCTTGAACTCTTGATAGCTATCAGTTTGTTTATGGCTTCTGTATAATTTGTCAAGTTCATTGTTATCTGTTTAATATTTGTTGAAGATGTTAGTATTAGATCCAAAGATCTTAAATTGTTTGTATTATACTCAAAAATAAACACTTACTAATAAGGCATTTGGCCTTCTCCCACGATAAAGGTACATCTTTAATGATATCATCAACCATAGCTATCCCTAATCTTCTACTATAATTTCACGGTTTCATTACGAAGAAGAAGATCGATTCGATAGTGTTGTTTTTCAGATTTTCGCGTGCTGCTACTATTTGTTACATTACACTCATCACAATCAATGAATAATCATTACGGATACAAATTTTGATACTACTGATATTATGCTGGCTAAATAGAAATACAAGTTTTAAAATTAAATAAATATCTATTTTATAATATACGAAACAGCGTTAGTTAAGTTATGCGAAAAAAATATAAGCAAAATTATGAATTATTATATTATGCTTTATGTGTAATGTCTAGATAGCCTTTGATTAGTTTTAATAGCCCAGAATGATTTTTAATGTGAATGTGACGACGATGGATAATGTGATAATCATGGTTGGATATTGCATTAATATTAAGACAGAAAAGCAATCCATTTGAAGATGTTCTCCATCTAAAGGTGTATAAAATGCGGTATAATATAATTGTGCAGTAGACGACGGAACTGCCCATGATATAATCAGTACAAATGTTTCAATATCTGATTCTAACCAATTCTGTTGTCTAATTTTGTGTGTCCATGCAATACCAATAATTGGCAAAATTATCAATCTCATAATAACAACTGCTAAAGCAACTTTCCAAAATCCTTTTGGTAAATGATTTATCTCTAATCTTGCTATTGTACCACCTAATAATAGCAATCCTAACGGAACTTGTGCTTGACCAAGATATGATGTAAGATCCATAATGAAATTAAGAACTGGTAAGTTATCAGGTGCTTGTCTGATATCAATAGAGTTCTCAACAAATAATGCACGCAGCCAAGGAATCATAGCAATAGTAATTGCGATTAATAATGAAGATGAGGCAGGTCTTAGTAAGTTGATGAACATATAGTTCAAAATGGCCATAATTTTATAATTTTTCAAAAATTGTGTGAATTTTGACTTCTTGTATTTATTTGATTTCTGTTCTCCTTCTATTGACATAACGTCTTCCAAATTTAATCCAACTTCTTGAGTTCTCGACATTGTTCTATTAATGTCATTTGGGCTCATGGTCTTTAATACTTCAGCTTCACTATATTCATTGATAACAGATGTTGTGTTCTGTGGTTCAATGATTCTTCTACTGGAATATGTAGATTGACCAGTTCTTGTTCTTGCAATATTAGATTGGTTTGATAATTTTCTAGAGTTATATCTAGGCTTTTGAGATTGGGAATGTGATCTGATATGTTCAATGCCTGTAATTATTTTGATATCATTTTGATCATTGTCAGGATATAAAATGGAAGAATCCAGTGACTCATTATCTGTTTCGATAGCATTATCCTCAATAGGAATGATTTTTGGGTCCGTGGTTTTAAGGCTTATACTATTGGAATCCATATTATCTTCTTCAAGGTTTAACTCATCTTTATTTTCTCTAAAGTCAAGGCCAACCATTTGAAACATACCCAGATTCATCGTTAGAAAGGACTGAATTGAACCATATATACAAATATATGCAACACCTCTATCAGCTTCATCAGATGAGAAAATCAACCCAGTGCCCATACTTTGAACATAAGCAATTGGTAAATCACTGATATTTGCAAATATACCAGCAAAAATAATACCCCATTTCCATTTATTTGGTACTGGTGTAACTAAACTAATTAAAAATGCTAATAGCCCACCAGTCATAAATAAAAATAAACAAGCCAAAATAATAATAGCAATTTCTTTAATCTGGCTACCTGATAAATTGGTGACAATTTTATTGAATATTAATGAAGGACCAAACACGTTCACAATCAGATTTGAAATACCACGACTTGTCTCCATAGACAATATATTAACTTTGACACATAACCAACCAACAAAAATTATTAAATAAATCTTTAAAATGGGTTTTACAGCGATGTAAATGGCATCACCAACTGTTATTGAAGTCATTTTAATCAAGCTATTATATCAAATTTCAAAGTAAAATGATAATGATATGAGCTTCTTAAGATAGATTCAAATTGATATATAGCAAATGAAGTCTATGGTATTGACTTTAGCCATAAATCGAAAGCTTTATTAGCTTTGTTCCTATATATACTGATTATTATAATGAATAATAATGCCTGTTAGTGACTGGTATTTGACATCGTGAAATTTTCTTTTTTTGACACTATACCCCGAATTGCGACAGTAATCGGCCAAATTGGTAGCTATTTCCCCAGCATGCATTATTAGTAGAAACTCGTAGTTATGATACTATTGTAAAGATAGTTGTAGTAAGTGAGACTGCAAGCTGCTTGACATGCAGCTTGATTCTAATCCAGGAAAAAGAAACTGATGACCTTTTCTTGGTATTAATAAGATGTGTCAATTTATAAGTCATAATCTTTGTCTGTTGTCAGCCTAAAAAAACTTTAAGTTTGTAAAGTCTTTATAATAAACAAATATTACAATATTGGATTATTATTATCGTTGCATATGAATCCTGTCAAAGCAATAACATAGTAAAGATTCAATTATGAGTGAAATTATGAATCTTGCTATGATCAGTTGGTATTGTAACTTGTCAGAATCCATCTAGTAGTTGATTCGTTACCAATTTTGTAATTTTACCTTCTAAAATCAATAGGTCCAACGTCACTTGTTCCTGTACAATATATGAAGGCAAACCCTCCATGAAATTATATACAGTTAGATGATCAGGATTTTGTTCAATTCTAGTTGGATCTCTAATAAACTTAGGCCTGCAGCCATGTAATATTGCAATTATAATAAGAGATATCTATTCATAATGCAGTACACCTTTTTTACCACTGTTCTTCTAATTAAAAGAAAATATGATGTAAAGCTGATCAGCTCTGCAATGAAACATTATTTTAATAGTTTTTCCTGCTCTAATAATGAATGTAATGATGTAAACTAACTAAAATCCTCATTTATAATGATTTGCTAATTTGTATTATTGAATTTGCCTTTTGGATCCCACCAGCTTATACTAATCAGCTCAATTAGGGACTCATGGAAAAAAAGCAAGTTAAAAAGACGTCAAATTTAATATATAGATGCGTTATATGATCAACTCTTAATGAGTTCAATAATTTATAGAGAACTTAAGTTGCGATTGTTAACGTTATCATATTTTTTGAGATTTATATTCCCGGAATTAAAGTAGGTCGGATTTCATTACGAATTTATTTAAAGAAATGACTTCTTTATCTAATATTGACAATATTAATAAGTAAACCCTCAATTAGTTAAGGACGTTAACCCACACAAGCAGTTATGAGTGAGCCTGTTATAACGTTTCCTGAAAATGTTCCTATGTCAAAGGTCAAAATTCCAATCCCTCCTGCTTTAAAATTCATCACAACTCTACTTTATAAGTCTGGTACAGGTTTATCACTCGTCTACTTCATTTTAATCATAATTATTCAACCACTACTCCAATTACAATATCAAAGAAGAAGTGACTTTGTCGCTACCGTACTAGATAAAACAAGATCTTTGACTATTAAGTTAGTCGATATGAATAAAACTTTACCACCTGTTGGTATTCGTCAAGGTGATGTCTTTGTTAGCGATGCTCAAGTTCAAACTGAAGGTAATGATCCTATTTCATTTAACAATGGTCAAGTTCAATTTGACTTACGAAAGAAAAACGAGGATGAGGAGTTTAAAAATGGCAACTTATTGAATTCAAGATTGAAAGAATTGGCTACTACTTTGAAGAGTTATGAAAATGTTAGTGAATTAGATGGTATTTACTCTTTCAAATATCAAGTGAAAAATCTACAAGCTAAAATGGAAAACTTCAGCCAAACTGATTATGTTAGCTCAAGAAGAATCCAGCAAGGACTTAATCTAGGTGATATTAAAACAAATATTAGAAATGTTAAAGGTTTGCTCCTAACAGGTCAAATTTAACTAGTATTATGATATTCAACAAATTATTTAATCTCATTAATTAACGTTTTTGCATTTATCTTTTATGTACAAGTGATGCTATCTTTTTCAAAAAATAGTATGAATTAATAAAGATCTAGTGAATTATCGAATATTATGAGGGAAAGGTATTAAAATATCTGTTCAGATAGCTTTTTCTTATTATTCTTAAATTGTTTGACCTTCAACTTAACTTGTTCACCTTTGGAATCGTCATTTATAGTTAATTCATCTAAAGGAACATCTAACAACATATCTTCAAATTCATTCTCCTTGTAAATTCTTCTCTTATGCTTATTTAGGTGTTTATTCGATGAATGGTTCAATTTTGAACCGGATATAGATATATCTTTGGATGTAGGACGTGGTTCGTCTTCAGTTAAGGCAGTCTCGATTTCACTGATGGGATTGATGGGTCTTATATCATGATCTGTGTGGTTAGAAATTGTTGATAGGTCTTTTCCATCATCAAAATCCTCAAAGTCCTTCAAACGATTCTTAGACGTTTCTTTTGATTTTTCTCTATAACGTTCACCTCTTCTTACCCATCTCTTTTGAATACTTACTAATTCTTCTTCTGATGGCTCCCATTTACTTTTTAGAATTCTCTTTACAGATTCTATATTGATTTTAAACTCTTCAGCTAATGCTGGTACTGTCATTGTATCTGGAAATTCTCTCTTTAAAAATTTAATATTGTCCATAACTTGTCTTGAAACCTTCTTTTTTGGATCATAATTACTTTTACCGCCAAGTTTAATGAACTTCTTTTCCAATGTCATTTTATGCTTTCTCCACTCAGGTAAATTATCATATTTAACAGATTCATTTGACGTTCTTTTGGAAACTTTATTGACCAATGAGACTAGATCATTTCCCAAAGAAATAGCTCTTAATGGATATTTTTTTTGATATTCCTTCTCTTTCTCAGTCATATCTATTTTCATTCCCAAAGGATTAGTCTTTTGAGTATTGTGATCCGATATCAGACTTTGCTTTTCTAACCATTTTCTTCTATTCTGCTCTTTCTTGAGTAATCTATCTTCATTCATTGTTGTTCTTACAAAGCCTTTTAAATCATCAGGCACTGTAGCATTCGTTATTATTGATTTTGAAAACGCTCTTGTTACAATACTATTACCATTCCTTGACGGTATAAGCAGCTGTATCCTACTGAACTTTTGACATAGCATTTTAAGCAGTTTCCTATATTTATAGATATTTATCATTAGTACTACTGCTATAGTAACTACTTAAAAAATTTCAATCAATATAAAAAAGTTGGTCACGTGATAAAATCGCAAGTCTGTTTTTTGTTTGTTTTGATCTATAAAAAAAAAATATTAAATAAATATCTTATTTATCATAAGGGTTAGAGTTAGATCAATAGCTTTACATCCACTGATTAAAACTAAGTTAAACTATCGGCAACTGGTTGATCTCTTTCAAATTAAACTATTCCAACTATTTTCATATATAGCTTAAAACACTATGAATTTTTTAAAGAAATTCTTAGGATCATCTGTTAAAGGTGAAATTGCCATCATACCTTCTGGTCAATTTTATCTAAAAAGAGGGCCAGGTTCACCAAAGTCCTCAAATGAGTGCATATACACGGATGCTGCTGTTGTGATTCGTGAAAGTTCAATTCCACATAACTTTCAATTGGTTGTTCAAAGAGCATACTCAGAAGGTGAAGAGCAGTTAAAGGACGATGATGATGAAGACAATGATTTTGAAGATTTACAGGATGAGAGAGCTTACTTAATTGACAAAGATTTAAAGTTTCATATTATAAATAGAGAAGGCTCATTAGCAATCTCATGGTCAAGTCAAGAGGGAGATGGTGAAAGTCTTGAGTTTGTTGTTGATGAATCTATAAAAGCAAGCGAAGTTGATCAATTTATGAATACAATATTGCATTGTGAATATGAAAGAAAATATAACAAAGCATCAATTGCTGTCACTGACGATCAATTGGAAGAGTTCAAGGTTAATCCTGAAGATTTTGACCAACCAACTGTTAAGAGTATCCCAATATCAGAGTCTCAACCTGACAATGATTCAGATTCAGTTTATGAAGATGCAAAAGGTCAAGATGAGACCCACTCCACTGATTCACAATTAGACCAAAAGCCATTGAATCCGCAATCCAAGCAAGAATATAATGAGGATGACCTAAAGAAAGAAAACTTCGAGTTAGAGGAGATCGAGCTTGCTTCTGTTGTTGTTGAATTAAGGTTATTTGATCCTGAATTGCAAAGTTTTACTCTTCAAGATTCAGAATGTTTAGCTAAAATTTTAGATCAAGGTAAATGGAACTATTGGTTATCGGTTAAATCCGACTCTGGTATTGATTTAGGCACCGTTATATCATCCTATTTAAATCCTGTCTTCAATTATGAAGTACTATCATTCATTTTCAACTATGCTGTCGATGGTATATTATTTTCATGGTTATTACGATTTAAAGATGCTACTACTTTGTTACAATTTCAAACAGCTTTTATGAGAGCCTCATGGGAATCTAAAAATCAAATTAAATGGACAAAGGCCACTGATGGAGAGAGAGAATATGTATTGAATGCTTTCAATGTTAATGAAATGGACGACGATATGGATGATTATCCACCAGATGAAGAAGAGGAAGAAGAAGGTGAATATGAGGATGCAATTGAATCTAACACCAAATCAAACCTTCGTACAGGTCTACGTAAAGAAACTTTTTCAGATTCTGAGGATGAAGATGATAATCCGAAGAAGAAAGATTATTTCAAGGGTTCACAGAATAAAAATTTGACTGTTGCTTATAAGAATGATCGTTCTTATGTCACTAGAGATGATCGTATTGGTGTTTTTAAGACTTCTGAAAATGATGATTTAGAATTTGTTACTGCTATTGAAAATTTATCAATAAATGGTAAAAAGACATTGAATCCAAGTAAAATGATGTTACATACAGAGGATCGTGCATTAGTTATGCAAGGTCAAGAAAAGGATACTTTGTATAAACTAGATCTTGAATATGGTAAGATTGTTGAGGAATGGAAAATTCAGGAAGACTTACCAATTGTTGAATTTGGTCCTTCAAAGAAGTTTAATCAAATGACTGGTGAACAAACATTTTTAGGTATTTCAAACAAGGGTCTATTTAAAGTTGATCCAAGATTAAACGGCGATAAATTAGTTGAAAGTGAATCTAAGACATATGCAACTAATAATAACTTTAGTTCATTTGGTACTACTGATCAAGGTTATATTGCAGTTGCCTCTAATAAGGGTGATGTTAGATTATACGATAAATTAGGTATCAGAGCTAAATCATTAATCCCAGCTATTGGTGATGCTATAAGACATGTTGAAGTTTCTGCTGATGGTAAATGGTTATTAGCCACTTGTAAGACTTATTTAATTTTGATTGATTTAACTATTAAAGATGGTAAGAATAAGGGAGCATTAGGTTTTGAAAAATCATTTGGTAAAGATGTTAATCCAAAGGCTAGAATTTTAAAATTATCACCAGAAAATATTGCTGCTATGAATCAATTAACTAAACAACCATTAAACTTTACTAAAGCAAGTTTTAATGTTGGTATTAATACAAAGGAACAAACCATTGTTACATCATCTGGTCCATATGCTATTACTTGGTCATTAAGAAAAATTTTACGTGGTGATGCTGATCCATATTTGATAAAGAGATATTCATCTAATATTGTTGCAGATGATTTCAAGTATGGTAATGATAAAAACATTATTATTGCATTAGAAGATGATGTTGGTATGGTTAATAAAAAAGTATTTCGTAAAGTTGATAGAAATTCTTTAGCATACAATCCAACAGGTAGATTTTGAATTGTTTTTTTGCACATACAATAATTATTCATTGATGAATATTTAATCCTAATTTTATTTCTTCCTTCTTTCTTGTTTAATTTATACCTTTTTAATTCCTTGTCATTTCCTGCATCTCTTTCAACATGAACAATCTAGCGTTTCTATTCGTATAACTGTATATAGCATATATATCATATATATAAGTTTTACAATTTTGCTTTCAATATGTGTTTAATCTTTATTTTTTAATTATATTATTGTTTTTATCTTTTATTTGCTTTTGGTGTTTCTCTTTTTCTTTCTTCTTTACTTCTCTAATCTCTTTCTACTATTCTCTTTAATCTATAAATCATTTCCTTTGTATATTTAAGTATAATAAATACCTCATTAATTCAACAAGTTTTAATGTGATGAATATATTATGATAATTCATTATTAAAAATCACATCATTATAAGTTTGTTCAGTATTTGTAATATTTAACATTATCATAAATGTTTAGTGCATCTTATTAAAAATTATATTTCTTTTTCAATCCAATTGAACTTCTTAATTCGTCATAGAATAATAATCTAAATGCTTTAAATTTTTGTAATGATGATGGTTTATAAAGTGTATCATATTCATCAAGATTTGATTTATTCATTGGATGATTAATTGGATTAATTCCATTAATTCTGCAATAAATGTTTCGTACAAATCTATGGAAACCTTGACTATTAATTAGCTTAATAAAGGTAATTGAAATTATTTTGTTAGTATTTGATCTAAGATATTGTACCAACATGTCTTATATATATATATAAATTGTTTAAAATATAAGATGTATGTATAAATGACTTACCTTTCTATAGAAAAACTCTTCTAAGTGACCCATTGATAATAATATTTATTTATTTTTATATAATTAATGATTAATATATAGTTGAATACATTATAGATTCTTTTGATTATAGTTTAAGTATGAATTTATTGAGTAATAGTGTAACTACTACAATTAGTATTAAGTTTAATAAAAACATAAAAAATAAAAGGTGAAGACTAGAAGCTAAAAAGTAATCTCATCATCCAGACATCTTTTATTTGTTCTATAAACAGTATCCCACCAATCAAATTACAATCAAATAAGATAGTGTAATGCTATATAATTATCATAAAAAGTTTAACAAATATCATATACTAGAAGCATTTAAATGGAATATATATGTATATATAAATGTTAAACTAGTAGTATTTTAATAATAATAATAATAAAGAAAAGAGAAGAATAGAATACTATTAATCTTGTTTTAAGTTGGATCTGTTTGCAATAATTAATATTAATATTAAAAAAAAAAATCTACTATATTGTTACATACATCCCACTCAATCCGATTTCCAAGGGTTGACATTAAATCTATCACTACATAGCTAAATAAATATAAATATTAAAGTATAATTAAAAATGCAATTGTATGGTATGTTTATTCGTCTTTTCTTCTTCTTCTTTATTTATAAAAAAGAGTATATAATGTAGAATATATATATATGTAAATGTATAAGGTGAGCAAGTGTGATAATTAGAATATGTACAAAATAAAATAAAATAAAATAAAATAAAAATAAAGTATAGAGAGAAAGAGAGAGAGATAGAGAGAGAATATAAGATAAATCTAGAAATATTTGATAAGCTAGATTAAAGATAATCAAGCATTCTATAACAATATTCTAGTTAATCATATGAGACAGTTGATATATTGCAAGCATAAGCACACAAACACAATCATAAGCACAAAATCACAAAATCACACAAACTCACATATGAAAAATTCTTATCCAAACAAGATAAGAATAAGATATTTCAAATGACAAAAACAAGAAGAAGAAGAAAAAGAAGAAAAAGAAGAAAGAAAGAGAAAGAACATATCAAATACAAAGATTAAAAATTTAAAAAAAAAAAATATCTAAAATAAATATAAAATTAAAAAAATTTCCTTTTAACAGACAGGATAAAATTTAATTATAATTTTTTTCATAACTTCATATGGAGAGAGAGATTTAACATTATTAATAATAATTTTCTTTTAATTAATATAATTAATATAATATAATTAAAGATTCTCTTATTTACAAGCATCTAATAAGTAGGTAACTAAATCATTTCTATCCTTTTCCTTCTTTAAACCACCAAAGGCCATCTTAGTACCTGGAATATACTTCTTTGGATTTTCCAAATAATCAGACATTGTTTGAGCATCCCATAAGACAGCTTTCTTAATATTGGCATCAGTATATGAATAACCAGCTGCTTGACCAGAATGTCTACCAAATACACCATGTAAAGCAGGACCAACTTTATGAGCACCACCTTTTTCAACGGTATGACATTGTAAACATCTAGTTTTAAATAAGGTAGCACCTTTCTTTTCTGAACCTTTCTTATATGGAGCTGGCATTATATATCTAATTGATTGATTATATTATTCTAATTGAATTTAATAATTGAATTTAATACTTTAATTAAATTGTAAACAATTATAATAGAGAAAAAGAATTGTTTTTTTTTAAAATGGACAAATTAATTTATTTATATTGGTAAATTTTTTTTCTCTGCTTTTCTTTTTTAATTATTTTTATTACTGTTATTTTTTTTTTTTTTTTTTTTTTTTTTTTTTTTTTTTTTTTTTTTAATTTTTTTAATTTTTTAATGTAAATTTGATTTTTTTCTCGAGGATTATGTTTAACAATCGTCTTATTGGCTGAAAAAGTTTTTTTATTTTAAGTCTGATTCTGATTTTGAATTTGAATTTGAAGTTCATGTTTGGCAGATAAAATTATTTGATAGAAGGATAGAATGGGTAGAGGGGCGGTAGGGACACGCACTGATTCAGTTTGATACTTTTATATTTAAATGTTTTTATAATTTTATGTTGACGGAGTTTGGAAGCGAAATATGTTTGTAGTATATGAGAAATTATGTAAGAGATTACATAAGACACTGAATATATGCTTATGTAATAGATTACATAATAAACTAGTTTATTAGATCTTTTATCATATTAGTAGTATTATAATAGTATAATAATAGTTCATTTATACCTTCCCTTTCCCTTCAAATATGATAACCATTAGTTTGTAATTAGTAGAATAGTAATTAGTTAAATGGTAATTTGGTAAACTGGTAAATAAATCCCGCTTAATATTGCAATTAAATGTATACTTAATAAATTCATTCAATATAAAATCTTAACTGATAACAAATACATAAAAATAAATAGTAGAGATATTTTATTGTCGCTTATCAAATATAATACTGATTAAACCTTCCTAACTGAACTTGTAAACATGAACATATAACCAAGAATAATTAATTACCATATTAGTTACTATATCCCAATAACTACATAGTTAATTCATCATTATATCTTATTCTTTAATAAATATACAACTATATAACTTAATATAGTAGTTATATACTTAACATATATTGAAATATATATACTTTCAAATTTGATAATTTCAACTCTTTTTGGATTTTCAAATTTTTACCTTGTAGAAAAAAAAAAAAAAAAAAAAAAATTAACGACAAGATCTTCTAAATAGATATACTGTGTCTATTAAGCAATATAAAATTATAAAAATTAAAATATAATAACCTTTAATATCTATAGAAAAGATTCATAAGGTTCTTATTGTACTACTATCATTCATTCATTAATCATCTACCATTAATAATCTATCATCCTTCATTAATCATCAACCATCAATCATCAATCATCAACCATCTATCATTAATCAGGACTCAATGTCTATGTTGTTAATATAAGTTAACTAGATACTACACTTTTTTAAAATTATCATTTGAAATCCACTCTAATGAATTTCAACAATTCAGATGAACATATATTCAATGATAATATTATTAACGATAGTAAGAATAATTTAAACAATAATAATAATGATAATAATGAACAAAACAATGAACAGAATAATAACGATGGTGGAAATGATAAACAAAATTATAACAATGGTGAAAATACATTATCATATCAACAGTTAAATACAAAATATAAAAATCTTAAATCTTTAATTATTAAACAATTAATTATTCCAATTGATTATTCTAATGATGAACTTATATTTAAATTATCCAAAAATCCAATATATTTAACCTGTGGTGATTTAATTGATGAAAATTTTGCAAATAGACTTTTAAATATTCATCAGAATGATATTGATAATAATCATCAAAATAATCAAGATGGTCAAAGTTTAACTTGTCCAATTTGTAAAAAGATTGTTAAACCTATATTTAAACCAAATGCTATGATTGATTTATATAATTCAATATCATCAGATCATCAATTTTCTTCAATTAATCTAAGTTCAATATCATCAACTGATAAGCGCGCTAAATTTACTGATAATATTGATAATAATAATAATGACATTAATAATGATAATACTAATGATAATGATAATGATAACACTAATGACAACGCTAATGATAATCCTTCAACATTGACTAATGATAATGTGAATAATATACCTATAAATTCATCATCAAATAAGAAATTAAATACTAAAAATGAATCATTATTATCATTATTCTATACTGTTGTTAATGATATTAATGAAACAGAAAGAAATAATAATCTTAATACGAATATGAATATGAATATGACTTCAAATACAAATCTAAATAGTAATAATAATAATTATCAAGAAAATAATTTCATATCAGATTCAACAATAATTAATAATCGTTCATATTCAATAAGTAATATTACTTCACCATTTGATAAACAACAACAACAACAACAACAACAACAACAACAAAATTTATCAAATTATAATAATCATTCATCATTATCAACAAATTCTTCAATTTCTTCAAAATCTCAAATTTTTTTACAAAATCATAGAAATAATGGTGGTACTTTATCATCATCTTTTAATAAGATTAGTTCATCTTTCCCATCAAATCATAACAATAATAATAATATTGCTATTAATAACAATAATACTAATTATAATATTAATTTAAATAATCATAAATTTCAAGAATCAGAATTATTATTTGTTAAAAATTTCCCAAATTTTAGAAAACATTTAAAATTACAGACTCAACCAAAATTTAATTTAATTAAATCAAAAATATTTATAAATACTTCAATTTCTCCAAATTGTCAATATTTTGTATTATTAAGTTCAAAGAAATTTCAAATCTTCAAGATTAATGAAAATAATTCAACTCAATTATATTGTGTTGGAAAATCAAATGGTGATTATGGTTCAAATTTTGAAAATTTAAAGTCAATTGATCATTTTAAAGATATATTAATTGATAATAATGATATAAACGTTAATATCAATAATAATAGTAATAGTAATAATACTAATACCACTACTAATACTACTAATAATACTTTTGGGTATAACTATAACAATAATAATAATAATTTAAATACTAATAATAATACAGATAGTTCAATCGGTGATAATTTTTATGATAATAATTCAAATAATCTTAAATTAAAGGAAAAGATTGATAATTGGGAATTCTTATATTGTTCATTATCAAATGATTTATTAGTTATATCTGGTACTCAAGGTATGTTTAGAATTCATAGTTTAAATGATCTTGGTAAACCATTATATCTCTATTGTTCAAATTTCCCAATTAGATGTCTTGCATTATCATCTGACTCAACTAAATTAGCATATGGTATTACTGGTAAGGATAAATTAACTAATCAAGAACAAACTTTGATTAATCTACATAAATTAAACTTTAAAACTTCTTCAGTTATATCTGTTGATTCAATTAATTCTTCACATCCTGTCAATGGTATTAATAACTTATCATCATCATCACAACAACAACAGCAGCAGCAACAACAACAACAACAACAAATTAATGATACTGCTGGTAAGAAACTAGTAAAAGTTGATTCAATTACAATTACTTTCCCATATAGAGATCCTGTAAATACTGTTAGTTTTTCAAATGATTCAATGTATCTAAGTTGTTCAACTGCATTGGAATCAAGATTTTTAACAATTTGGCTTAAAAATTTTCATGAACCGAAATTAATTATGAAATCAATTAGATCTATTGATACATCTTTAGAAACTGAAGGTATCACTGATATTCAAATGTTTCCAAATGATAAATTTATGTGTATCACTTCAGTAGCATTTAATGCATCACCAATCATTATTGATAATAATATTAGATCAATTAATGGATTACAAACAGTGGCACAACCTAAGCTAATGATGAAATTAGATGAAGTTGGTTCAACTATTCATAAATGTGTTATTAGTCCTAGAAATGATTCTGTAGCATTATTGGATAGAAATGGTACAGTCTATTTAGTCTATTTAAGTGCCAAATTAGATAATAATAATGTGGATATGAATGATTCATCATCAAAGAGATTATTTATTGTGGATCAAGTTTCAAATTCATTTAGATTAAGAGAAAGTGCAAGTCTTAGATTTTCTCAAGATGGTCATAAACTGATGATTGTTGATAGAAAGGGTATCCTCTATATTAATGATTTCGCTGGTGGTTCACCTCAAGATTCTGATGTTACTAGATGTAAACCATTAGCATAACTTTTGTTTTCATTGTCTTTATTTTGTTTTTTGTTTTTTTTTTTCTATTTCATTTTTTGAATTTAAATCCATGGTCTGTTGTTTAATCATGGTTATATATATGTATGTCTATTCTTTCTCTTTTTCTGTTTTGGTTTTCTTATAACCTTCTGCTCTACTCATTCTGTGCTTCCTTCTTTTCTTTTCATTTTTCTTCTTTTTTTGTTGCTTCTTATTCTTTTGTTATTCCTTGTCATTATTAATTGCTAGTTTCTTTAATTCTTTAAAATTGTACTAATAATAGTTTACGTATATAGACACTATAAATGATTAAGATTTGTTATAGTAATTATATCACTTAATCATTGGCAAAGTAATTGATGTGATTAGTAGTCATATATATTAAATAAAATTTCTTTTCTAATGTTTTAGTTTTCGAAAGATCAATGATATTATATCTTAGGAGTAAGAAACAGATCAAGAGAAGAAAATGATCAAAATTACTGATTATGAAGAATATATATTTATATGAATTATAAGATCATTTTAACCTAACAAATTCGAGATACTCATCACAGTATTTCTTCTACTTGAGCTAATACCTTCAACCTTAGTTTGATCATGATCAATTCCATTATTATGACTATTACTATTGTTAGTAGTATTAAGAATAGTTGTACCATCATGTTGAACCGTTTGTTTTGGTTCGATAGATTGAATTAATTTCCCAGAATTATTATTATTACTATTCGAATTTTGATTTTTACTTTGATCTAATGAGAAATCAGGTTGAAAATGTGAAGCAGATGGATGTAAAACATGATTATTTCCATAAATATTATTATTGGCAGTAGTAGAAGTATTATTATTGTTGTTTAAAATGTTAGGTAATTGAGAAGGAGATTGAGAATTTGAAGTTAATGGTCTTGGATAATCAGATTGAGATAATATAAGACCAGCATTTGAAGTTCTATGAGTTGAACTATAGGAACTATGTCTCTTATATGGATGATAAGGTTCAAGAGCCATAGAGGATCTTCTTGAAGTATTATTTGATAAATCACTAGGTACGTATAATTCATTTGTTATTGAATTATTCCAATCTGAAGAGATTGAACCATTTCTAGAGACAGGTTTTGATAATGGAGATGCAGAGAATGGAGAACTATTACCAATTGGAGTTATGGAAGAAGGTGAAGAAGAAGTTATTATTATATGAGAAGAATGTCTTCTTGTAGGTAAATGTTCGTCTAAGAATCTTTTAACTCCAGGACCAGCTTGATGAGAATATTGAGAGGAATTGGTTGGTAATGTTGTTGTATTATGATTATAATTACCATTACCATTAACAGTTGTAAGATTGTTTTGTAAATATAAACTTTGATTATTTAAGGCTTCTTGATTCGATATTGAAGAACGTCTAATTGGAGGAGGCATTGAATTACCAAATATATTATTTTGTTGTAATGGTGGAGAATGAGTATGATTAAGCTTTTGTTGTTGTTGTTGTTGTGGGATATTATTAATTATAATCATTGGTGTCTGTTGAGATTGTTGTTGGGGTTGTTGAGGAATTTGATATTCCATACCAGAGGAATGATGTTGTAAATGTTCTTGTTCTTGTATATGTTGTGGATGTAATTGTTGATTTTGATATTGAAAGTGTATTGTTTGATTGTTGTTTATAGAATTATTAGTAGAAGTGGTAGTAGTAGTAGTAGTAGTAGAAGAAGAAGAAGTTGGTAGATTTGAAAATATCTGTGTATTAAAAGCAGGAATTTGATGATGATGATGATTATGATGTTGAAGTTGAGTATTTATTGAAGATGATGAAGAAGAAGATGGGGTTGAAATATAATTACTAGTGTTGTTGTTATTATTAACATTGTTAATATTGTTGTTGTTATTGTTGTTTAAAGAGGAAGAATTTTGTAATGGTTGAATATTTCTAATTGAAAGATTTGAATCAATTGAAGCTTGACTTGAATGTCTTCTTCTTCTATTGGCTCCACCATTCCACCAATTCTTAATTGCATTATCAGATCTACCATCTAAATGTCTTGAAATTTCAGCCCAACGTTTCCCATATTTTATAACTAATGATTCAATAAGGTTTCCCTCTTCTGGAGTAATTGGACTTCTATTCAATGAAGGTTTTAAATTTTGATGATATCTTTCCCTACATTGTTTTGGAGTTCTTGAAGCAATACATTGAGAAATTCTAACCCAATTTTGAAGACCATATAGTCCAATTGAATCTAATAAGAGTTTATCTTCATGTGGAGACCATGGACCACGTTTAAGATTAACCTTTTGATTTTTGGAAGAGTCTGAAGTTTGTTCTTGTTCTTCATCATCTTTATGACCATTATCATTAACTTTATTATCATTACCATTATCATTGTCATTACCGCTATTATTATCATTACCGCTATTATTATCATTACCATTACCATTACCGCTATTATTTATGTTATGACCATCTTTTCCGAGGTTTTGATCAAGATTAATACCATGTTGTTTATTTGAAAGATTATTATTCAGTATCAATTGATCATTTATAGGTTTATCTTCAGATGATATTGTTATTGATGGTGTTGATGTTGATGTAGACGTTGATGTTTCAATTGATGGTGGTGGTGGGGGTGATTGACTTAAGGGAGAGGTGGAGTTAGTAACAACAGAATGAAAATTTGATTGTTTATGAGTATTACTCGAAATGGTATTTGAATTGGGATTTGAATTAGTAGTAGTAGTATTAGCAGTAGAATTAGAAGTAACCAACATTATTATATTTATACTATTAAAAGATAATTGGAAATAATAAATATTAAGTACTTTGTAGTTAATATGATAAGGTATTATATATATATATATATGCCGTATTAGGTAATGTGAATAATAATAGTATTAAGTATTAAGTAATAAGTGATAATTGATGATAATAGTAATAAAGTAGTTTAATTAAATCCTTCTAATTCTTGATATATAACAGTATTAATAACTTTGATGTAATTCAGAATTATTTATCACAAATTAATATAGTACTTTAAGTACCCTCCTTTTATAATTCAGTTAATATATATAATTAAAAATTAATTCCTGTTTGAACCGAAATTTTTTGAGTTAATAAGTATTCTATTTGAATATTAATCTTGATGAGTTTTAGTAAAGATGTTTGATTTAAAGTGTTGAAGTATTGAATGTACGAGATTTAGAGATAGAGTTTATACTTTATAATAATAATAGTAATAGTAAAGTATTAGTATAAAGTATTAATCAATTTAATACTTTGTTTGTTTTGTAAGTCTATTCAAATTTATTTTATTTTATTTTATTTTAAATTTTTTTTTTTTTTTTTTTTTTTTGATATTCGATAAAAAATTAAAATAAAAAAAAAAGATGAAATTTACACTTTAAGCATTTAAATAAGGCAATTAAAATGTATATATAACATATTTATACTATAAAGGAGTCGTTAAATTAATATTAATATTAGTCTTAAAGAGTTTAGATTAACGGTAATACTACTTTAAATAGTAAATACTAATATATAAATACTAATATATAAATACAAGAACAGAATAAAAAGAAATTCAACTCGGTTACGGAAAAACTATTTGATATTGAATTATACATTATATTGACTCTTGAGTAGTAATAGAATATATATACTTAAACAAATTTAATCTTATTAGATAATAATTATTATACTGATTACTATCATTAAATAATTATAATATTAATTATTCATATCAAATTTAAACCAAATAAGTCTATAAAGACTTAAAAAGATAAAATTTAACGCATTTAAGCCAAAATAGGCAAATAAAATTAAAAATTAAAAATTAAAATAAAAAAGCTTCATTTTGTGGTTTCAAACGGCTTTTCAAAAACCGTTCAAAAAAATTTATACGTTTAACTTTTCTTAATTTTAATTTATTATTCATTTTAATTTTAGTTTAATTTTGAATATTGATGAACGATGAACGAGGATATAAATTTATACTAATATTTGTTATATGTTAGTATAGATGTATATGTATAAATAACTGTAAATTGTTAATATAGTATAGTAAGATATGAGGTATATATATAAACTTATAATAATGCTAATATTACTAGTATTAATATAAAGAGTCGCATATGTCCGTAAATAATTATAGCTATATACTTATTGGGTTAATATTACTAAATACAGTGATTAGCTTATAGTAGATAAATAGTATCTGATTACTTAATATCTAATACAATAAGATTACTTGATTAATATGTAATATATATATATATATATATATAATTATTAAATATATACACAGACACAGATAGAAGATTTAACTATAGAAAATATGATACTAAATAAAAATGTGATGAAATTATTCTTTTTTTTTTTTTTTTTTTCTTAATTGTTTTTTTTTTTTTTAATTTTGGTTTATAAAATGCAGGTTTAAGTTAATAAGTGTACTATTAGTATTAGTAGTATAGTAGTACTTCCTATACCAATATTAGTAGACTTAGAAGTACAAAGAAAAGAATCATTTTGAAGGAGGATTCTTAACATCACCTAATTGTTCCCATTCTAAATTATATCTACCCTCTGGAATAATATAATCTTGAATCTTTTGAATAACTTCTTGAGTTGAATTTGCTACAACAATAATTTCACCATTCTTTTCAGATATAAATCCCATCTTGATGGCAGATTGAATAAATGTTAATAACCCATCATAAAATCCATTCATATTATAAAATATAATTGGTTTATTATGAATACCTAATTGTGACCAAGTAATAACTTCCATAATTTCTTCTAATGTACCATAACCACCTGGTAATGCAACAAATGCATCAGCTTCTTGTCCCATCATTCTCTTTCTTGTATGCATATCTGGAACAATGGTTGATATACCATACTCCTCTGATAAGGGGGTAACACCATTATGATTATCAACTGTTTCTAATAGTTTGGCATTAAATTCTTCAACATTTCTCTCCTTTGAAACTAATGCAGATGGAATAATACCATGAACATAGGCACCATTTTCATGACATGCCTTAGCAATTGCACCCATTAAACCAGCTTATACGTTTTATATTGTTAGTACATTATTTCGTTATACAACTTCTGATTGTATCTTTATCTACTTGTATCTTCATCACATTGTAATTTTATTTCATTAGATCTGTTGTATCTCTCGGTTCATCTAGTTGCCACTCATTATCTCATTGGAGTAAATAAAAAAAATAAAAAAAACCTTGGAAATCAAATGAAGGAGATGAATACAACACAAAATAAATCAACAAATAGTAAACGAAGACAAAGTGGGAAAAAGAGTAGAAAGGATTATACATACTAGTACCACCACCATAGACTAAACCCCAATTCTTTGATGCTAATTGAGAACCTAATTCAGATGAAAATTTAGTAAAACTTTGATCATTACCAAATGATGAACCACAAAATACACAAATAGTCTTTTCTGGTGATTTAGTCATTTTAAGTTTGATTTGTTTTTTGTTTTGAATTGATTTGATTTTAATTTGAGTTGATTTGTTTTTAATTTTGATTTTGATTATGATTTGAATCTGATTTGATTTATATTGATCTAATCTGATTTTTATTTTATATATTAACTTTGTTTTATAATATAACTGTAATTGTAATTATAATTGTAATTATAATTGTAATTAGAACTAGAATTAGTATTAAAGTTTATTAGTTTGAATTGTAATATAGATTAAATATAAAAATTTATAATGGAATTTAATGACCTTTATATAATTTTTAATTGAATCAATGGTATGGGGTTGAGCGTAATTAATTATTGATAAGAAGGAACTGATAATGAACTTGATTTTTTTTTTTTAATTTTTGACGTGGACTTCTCCCGAAACTTTTTAAATTTTAATTTAATTCGGGTTTCTGAGACTAGTTTTCTTTTTTTTAATTTGCTTTTGCTTTTTTAATTTGCTGATAGTAAAATTGATAAAAGATATTTATAAGCGATTAGTAATAAATGTTCTTATCTAGTCACGTGATCAATATATTGACATCTGATCACGTGACTCATTATATCATGTGAAATCTTCTTTTTTTTTTTTTTTTTTTTGAATATAAAGAATAGATAGAAATAGCATAAAACCACCAAGGTATATTTAATATTAATCATAGCTAATTAGCTATTAAAATATTTGTATATTTATTAATATATTTAATATATTTAATATTTATTCAACATATTTAATTGTAACGTATTACTCTTGCAAAATTTAAAAGAACAGAAAAAATAAGAATTTCAAATCAAGTTCTCTATCATCCATTAAACCCCCCACTCCCTCTTATAAGATTCTAATTTATATATTAATGATTCCATAATTCATATACAACTTATTACAACTTATATCATTATAATATCCTTTGAAGTTAAAATTTTTTTCTCATTTGCTTTTGCTTTATAATCCTTCATTCATTTTGATTCAATTTACACTTTAAATAATTCATTTATTCATTTATTCATTTATTCATTTATCCATCTATAATATTATAAAGTTTAATTGATAATAGATCTTTTAGTAGTAATTTACTACTTATTATATCATTATATTATTATAATCTATATTACTATATTATTATAATAACTTATTTACAATCAGTATTGCTAAATTAACTATATTATATCACTAAACTATATTATATCACTTATCATATATCACTTATATCATATCACATCACATATAACATACATTACATCATATATAACATTACATAACATATATCACATCACATAACATCATATATCTATAATCTATAATTAAAAGAAAATGATACCTCAACAGAATAGTGAACATTCAATAAATAATATTCAACTTGGTATATTAAATTATTCTCTTCAAGATTCTCTTCAAGATTCTCTTGAGAATAATAATTCTACAAATCAATTAACTAATAATGTTAATGATATGAACTCTAATATTAATAACGATAATGACGATGTTATGAACTCTGATAGCAATAATAATTCATCAAGTGTCATAGCGGTTAATAATATTTCAAAGGATGTTATAGCGGTTAATGATAATTTAAAAAATTTATCAAATGTTATGGCGGTTAATAATAATACTAATACTAATACTAGTAATACTGATAATAACAAGAATGAGAATGAGAATGATAATGCTAAGAATGTCAATGATAATGATGCTAAGAATAAGAATGATCATGCTAAGATTGAGATTGATAATGACAATTTAACATTGAATAAAAGTAATGAATGTAATATAAAGCATAATGATTCAACTTGTTGTTCCTCTATAAATACTACAACTATTAAGAGTAATAATAGTGAGAATAATGTAAATTCAATCATTACTCCAACAAAGGGTGGTTTAATTCATGGTCATATACATAATTTTGAACATTTTACCTATATTCATGGTCATATTCATACAAATAATCCAAATCATAATCATAATAATGATTTAAATCACACTGATCATTCAAATAATTATAATTCAAATCATTTACAAGAGAATATTGAAATACCCATACCATTACCTATATCATCAAATCAAATACCTGAATCTAATTTACATCATTCTCATATTAATGAACCTGAAAATTCTTTAAATTTCGCTGATTGTCAACATTTTGAATTTTTAAATTGTCATGATTCAATTGATTTAAAATCCTTATTAGATTCTAATAGTACTTCTTCTTCTATTACTACTACTAATAATAATAATAATAATAATACAAGTAGAAGTAGTAGTAACGTTCATGTCACCTCTTCATCATCTAATTTATCATCTAATCCTACTTCTTCCTCATCTTCTCCAATAACAGACTCTAACTATAATACTTTTAACAATAATGATACAATACAATGTCAAGAACATGAAAACTGTATACCTAAAATCGTTGAGATTTGTTGTGATAGTGAACATGCAACAATTGGTTCAACTACTACTAATAATAATACTATTAATGATTTCCATAGTAATGATAATGAAGAATTTAATTCAATTTATCATAACTCAAATATCATGACTAATCACAATTTGAATCAGAATAACAATCAGAATACTAATGATATCAAATGTGAACACAATCATACTAATCATACTAATCATACTAATCATACTAATCATACTCATACTCATGATTATGATCATGATCATGACGATCAATTGGGATTCAGTAATGATATTTTTGATAATCATTCTCAACAACAACAACAGCTTCAATCAAATATGAATTCTAACAATAATAATAGTAATAATGATTCATTAATGGATTATTGTAATTTGGATAGTTGTATTGATCTAAAATGTGAATTAGATACTTGTAATTTAGATGAATTATATTGTAAGATTTGTGAAGATATTGAAAATGAACAAGATCAACAATCAAAAAATAAACAACAACAAATTTCATCTTCATCCTATTCTTCAAATCTATCTAATGAAAATGCTCATAATTCTTATAATCATAATTCTAATATTAGTATTACTAGTACTGCCAATGATGATAAAAACTCATTAACACCATCATTATCAACAAACTCTTCAAATTCATCTACTCAAACACCATTAGATACAAATCAATTATCCGTAAGTTATATGGATATTTTAAATTCTTCTAAAAAGGAGCAATTAAAGAGACAAAGAGAAGATGAACCATTACATATCCATCATCATCATCATCTACTGCATAATCATCATCATATGGGAAATCATCATCATCATCAAATACAAATTCATGACCTTCCTCAATCTAATAAAAGATCTAAATGTTTTGATCCTAGTCATTCCCATATTCCTGGTGCCATTCATTTAAATCATGATGAATTTAATCACAATGAAGATATCACATCTTCTTCATTTAACAGTAATAATAATAATAATAATAATAATAACGATAATAACAGTTTAGTTAATTCTAATAATTCATTGATCAATTTTGAATGGAAATTTGGTGGTGATATTGATTCTTCAGGCCTTATTATTGATAATTCTAATGATAATATTGATCATTCAAAAATTTCTAATATTCATACTGATAATAATAACTCATTTATTGATCAATTGAAATATGCAGTTAATTCTAATAATAGTCATCCAGTGAAACCGAATTTTCATGATATTGGGCATGCTTGCAATCATAATCATAATCATAATCACAGTCACAATCACAATCATAATCACAACCATAATTGTAATCACAATCATGTCAACAATCAATGCCATAACCATTTCCATCACGACCATGATCCCAACAACAACAGCAACTATGATAATATCAATGTTGATAATAATAATAATAATAATAATAATAATAATAACACCAGTAGGAATAAAAGTAAGAACAAGAGTAGAAATACTGCTTATAGTAAATCTTTGGATATATTGTCATCAACATATCTTTCAAATCATACACATGACAATACAATTAATCCTACTAAATGTGAATGGGAAAATTGTTCAGCTCTATTACGTAATGCAAATGACTTACAAACTCATATAATGGAAAATCATGTTCTCTCAGAATATTCATTACCTAATAATGAAGGAGGTTTCGAATGTGAATGGAAAAATTGTGACTATTCAGGTTATGATTTATATTCTTTAGTTGACCATATTAATAATCGTCATGGTCTTAAATATGAAATTGATTTAAATAAGTTATTTAAGAAGGCAGAAGAATTAGATAATTTGCCAACTCCAAATTCAGAAAGAGGTAATTCTCATTCTCCAATATTTAATAATGAATCGAATATCAAATCGGAAAAAGCTATTAATATTCCATCAGTTGTTACTGATACTTCCACTAGGGGTAAAACTAAAGGGAAAAAGGAAAGAAAACAAGCTCAAGTTGTTGAAGAAACTACATGTAAATGGCAAATAAAGGACCAATTTGGCAATGTTACTCATGAATGTGGTAAAACTTTCCAAAATGCTCAAGAATTAACAACTCATCTAATCGACGATCATATTGGTTCTGGTAAATCTGAATATACCTGCTTATGGGCTGGTTGTGATAGAAATCATAGAATTTTTAATCAAAAACAAAAGATTATCCGTCACCTACATGTTCATACAAGATATAAACCATTTAGTTGTGAAATTTGTCATCATACCTTCTCTGTCGAATCAATGTTAGAACAACATATGAGAACTCACAGTGGTGAGAAACCATACGAATGTAAAACATGTGGTAAACATTTTGCCACTTCAAGTTCATTGTCTATTCATTTAAGGACACATACTGGTGAAAAACCATTGATTTGCAAATATCCAGGCTGTGGTAAGAGATTCAGTGAATCATCAAATTTAACAAAGCATACAAAGACACATGAGAAATTTTTTAAATGTCCTTGTTGTCTAAAAAGTTTCTGTAAAGAAAAACAGTTAACAAATCATATGATGAAGTATCATACTTTCCAAAATAATGGGAAAAGCACATTATCCAATACCAGCGCTCCTGTTGATACTATCACTGCAAGTGGACGTCTATTAAAGAGAGAAATTCAATCATGATATAATAGTTGCTGCTTCCTATAGTTTCTAGTCTATTTGTATATCAAAAATTACATTTATTTATTTATTTTCATATATACTCTTCATGAATTTTGAAAACTTTTCCTTTTAGCTTATCAGCTAATACTATGAGCTGTATCTCTAAAAAAAACTTAAATAATCATTAAAAAGTAGTTTGTATTAATATTATATAAACTCTATGTACATTATTAGCTTATTAGATCCATATCATTGGTTTAAAGTTTATTTATAGTCTAAAGTATTCATTAAATAGTTTAGCAGCAGGAACATTTGCACCTAATTTAGTACATAATAGATAGATACCACTAAACTTTCTGTGTAAACTATAGGTTTCTTCAGGTGGAGGAGTTAATCTTTCCTTTAACATTATAGCCATCTTTTCTTTAATTCTATAAGTGATATCTTGCTTACCAAAATCATATGATTCATTTTCAGGTGTAGCAAATGGTTCAGTTAAAATCATTACTGAATCAATATGTGCATTTGTCATTTCGTCAGTTTCCATTCCTGTTAAAAATTTCATATCAATCGAATGCTTTCTAACACCTTCTCTATCTCCAACAGCAGCAGATCTTAGACATGAAACATATGAACGAATAAAATCATCTGGATAAGATCTAGCAGCACCAAAATCTAATAGTTCAATCTTTTTGCTTTCTTCGTTGTATAAAAAATTTGCCCAATTTGGATCTGTCTGCATAAACTTAAACTCAGAAATCTCTCTTAAACAAAGCTTCATTAATTGAGTACCAATAAAATCCTTAGTGGCTTGATCCCATTCACCTTTTACTACTTGAATACCTTCTAAGAAATCCATTGTTAATATTGTCTCAGTGCTCAAATCCCTGTGAACAGAAGGAATAAAAAAGTTAGAATCACTAGCTAATAATTGTTTAAATTTACTTAAGTTTTCAGCTTCCAAATTAAAATTACATTCTAATTTCAGTTCTTCTCTAGCATTTCTAATACTCTTATCTAAGAATGTACCCTTTGGTAAAAAGAAAGTAGCACTCATAATCATCAATAATGAGTCCATATCTGAATCAATTGAATCTTTTACACCCGGATATTGGACTTTGACAGCAACTGGAGTGCCATCCTTTAAAATAGCAGTATGAACTTCACTTATAGATGCAGCAGCTATTGGAGCATCGTGAAATTCTTGAAAGTACTTTTCTTTCCAATCAGGACCGAAATTTTCTCTCATTGATTTGTAAAGAAACTTTGTTGGCATATAATAACCTGAGCTTTGAAATGGTGCAAAAAATTTAGTAATTTCTGGTGGTAAGAAAGATTCATCTTGAATTGATAACATTTGACCCAATTTTAAAACAGCACCTCTCATCTTACTAAGTTTATCACCAAACAGTTTCAAATTTTTTGGAGAGAGGGCTAATGATTTCAAATCAGATTTTTTACCTGTAACAGTAGCCTTAATAGCATCCGCTGCAATATTACTACCAATTCCAGCAGCTAATTGACCATAATGAAATAATCTTTGTAGTTTGGATTTTGGAACATTAGCAATTCTATCTTCAGAGATTGGAATTGCTTTCAATGGCCTTCTTCTATGTTCATTATTATTATTACTATTACTATTATTATTATTGTTATGTGAATCTGTCGAATACGATCTTTTACCCTTTGGAGCTTTTGAATGGTGGGATTTAGTTAAACTCGCTTTTGTAGAAGAGTTCTTTTCAGACGAAGATTGCCTCTCTCTACTTCTGATTTCCCATGATTTCTCATTCAAATCTTTGAACATTTCATCATGTATTCTTAATGGTTTTGTTAATTGTGATACCTTATAAAAGGTACATAATTCCTCACGAGCCAATTCAGCTGTTCCTTTCAAAGCCTGACTAGTACCTCTTGCTATCAGAAGTGCAACATATATGGTATCTCTTGTGAACATTTTATATCCTTTAATGAACTAATTAACACTTTAATTCTACACATTTTTAATACATTCTTCCTTTCATAGTTGACTTTCCAACTTTTTCATCTAAACCAATTCTGCCATTTCCATTTTTTTTACTATTTGGTGGGAACATTTGTTACGTGTCAACTAAAAAAATTTTATTTTGTTTAACAAAAAAAAATTTAGTCTCATCTTATAAAATAAAAGGCAAATAGATACAAATTTAAGCAGTTTGTGGTTTTTAAGAACCTGTAAAATTTGATAGATTGATAATGTCTGAGGAAAGACCTAAGAAGAAGACTAAAATTGTTGACACATCAGCTGCTGAGAAAGTTGCTGAAAAGGCTGAAGAAGAATTGAGAAAGCATCCACATCCTTCTGATGAGCAGCCTTTAGAATTTCACAATAGTAGTGCATTTGAAGGATTAATTTCCAATCATACTACTGCTGAACAAGCTGAAAGATTAGAAGATGCAAAGAAAAATCCATTTACTGGAAGAAATTTTACACAAAAGTATTGTGATATTTTAAAAGTTCGTCGTAATTTACCAGTTCATTCACAAAGAGCTGAATTTTTAAAGATTTTCCAATCAACTCAAATTATGGTATTTGTTGGTGAAACAGGTTCAGGTAAGACTACACAAATTCCTCAATTCGTTTTATTTGACGATTTACCACATTTGAAGGGTACTCAAGTTGCCTGTACACAACCAAGAAGAGTTGCTGCAATGTCAGTTGCAGCAAGAGTTGCAGATGAAATGGATGTTGAATTAGGTGAAGAAGTTGGTTATAATATTAGATTTGAAAATAAAACTAGTAATAAGACCATTTTAAAATATATGACTGATGGTATGCTTCTAAGAGAAGCTATGGAAGATCATGATCTAACCAAATATTCAGTTATAATATTAGATGAAGCTCATGAACGTACCTTAGCTACAGATATTTTGATGGGTTTATTAAAACAAATCACAACAAGAAGATCAGATTTAAAAATCATTATTATGTCAGCTACATTAGATGCTGAAAAGTTTCAATCCTATTTCAATGATGCACCATTATTAGCCGTTCCTGGTCGTACACATCCTGTTGAAATTTATTATACACCAGAATATCAAAAGGATTATCTTGATTCAGCAATTAGAACTGTTTTACAGATACATGGTACAGAGGGAGAAGGTGATATTTTATTATTTTTAACAGGTGAAGAAGAGATTGAAGATGCATGTAGAAAGATTTCATTAGAAGTTGATGAAATGATTAGAGAACAACAATGTGGACCAATGAGTGTTTATCCATTATATGGTTCATTACCACCATATCAGCAACAAAAGATCTTTGAAAAGGCACCAGAGGGTTTCAATGGTAGACCAGGTAGAAAAGTTATTGTATCTACCAATATTGCAGAAACTTCATTAACCATTGATGGTATTGTATACGTTGTTGATCCAGGTTTTTCCAAACAAAAAGTTTATAATCCAAGAATTAGAGTTGAATCATTATTAGTTTCACCAATCTCTAAGGCAAGTGCACAACAAAGAGCTGGTCGTGCTGGTCGTACAAGACCAGGTAAATGTTTCAGATTATATACAGAGGAGGCATATAAGAAGGAATTAATTGAAACGACATATCCAGAAATTTTAAGATGTAATTTATCATCAGTTGTCCTATTATTAAAGAAAGTTGGAGTTGATGATTTAGTTCATTTTGATTTTATGGATCCTCCAGCACCAGAGACAATGATGAGAGCATTAGAAGAATTAAACTATTTAGCAGTGTTAGATGATAATGGGGATTTAACCGCATTAGGTAGATTAGCATCAAATTTCCCATTAGATCCATTATTAGCAGTAATGTTAATTGGATCAGCAGAATTTAAAGTTAGTTCAGAAATTTTAACTATTGTTAGTTGTTTAAATGTACCAAATTTATTTATTAGACCAGCAAATTCAAAGAAATATGCAGATGAAGCCAAATTACAATTTGCTGATCCAAGTGGAGATTTTATAACATTATTAAATGTTTATAATGCATTTTTAGAGGCAAAAGATGAAGGAGGTATAAATCAATGGTGTCGTGATAATTT
>JAJMFI010000013.1:0-88308 GCA_030574595.1 Ruyongia chambardii
TCGAAAAATTGTGTACCCTTAATAATAACAAGATGAGCTGGTAAATTAACACCCCATGCCAAAGTACTAGTAGCAACTAAAATTTGGATTTTGTTATCTTGGAATAATTTATGACTAATATTACGATCAGATTCAACTAAACCAGCATGATGTAACCCAATACCAAATTGTAATGCCAGCCTTAGAGTTTCATCTTTAATGTCCTCTAATACATTCTGTAATTCCCACTCATCCATCTTCAGGAAATGACGTGGGTTCTCCTCCAGTCCACATAAATGAATCAAATCAAGTGCAGTTAAACGAGTCTGACGACGAGAAGCGACAAATACCAGAACAGGTTTTTCTGGTGAATGTGTTTTAATTGCATTAAAGGCGGGTTTGTTCATTGTCTTCATTAGAGGACAAAATGCTAGATTATCCTGGAAGCCATCGATGTACATCTGTAAAGGAACAGGACGAACAGATTGTGGGAAATTAAATAAACCTTGTTGAACACCTAGCCAACTGGCCATATCAAAAGCGTTGGAGACAGCTGTTGACATACCTAGTAACCTGATTTTCTGTTTTGTTTTTGAAGAAATATAATTCATTCTACTAACAATCATCTCCAAAATTGGACCCCTATCGCTTGCTAGCAAATGAATTTCATCCATAATAACTAATGAGATTTGTTGAACAAATTTACGTGTCTGCCAGTTACGTGAGATACCATCAAATTTTTCAGGGGTGGTGATAATTATACTAGCATCTCTTACCTCTTTGGGATCTGGCATTGAGTCACCAGTAAGTTCAACAACTTTGTGGCCAGTCTTCGGGGTTAGTTTTTCCTTCCAGTCGTCAACTCTCTCTCTAACTAACGCCTTCATAGGGGCAATATATACTATCTTAGAGTTTGGCAATTTATTAAACGCATGCCATATAGCAAGCTCAGCAACAATGGTTTTACCAGAACCAGTTGGTGAACCGACGAAGCAACTAGTATCCGTATTGTACAGGGTATGAAATACCATTGTTTGTAAAGCATTAAAATATTTGAACCTTGGTAAATAAATTGATTCAATTTGTGGATTATGGAGAGCAGTAACAGGAAGTGGTTGAAGTTTTAGTAGCTTAGTTTGTAAAGTTTGGTTGTGTGGTCTAATCAAATGCTGAAATGAAATGCTATGGAGTGTTTCAGAACCGAGCCATGAATCTGATAGAACTCTAACAACTATTTGAGGTGGAAGCGGGTCTGCAAGAGGGATCATGAAGTCCATCTCATGATCATTCTTCAATTGTCTTCTATTCAAAATGAACTTTTCAAAATGTAAAATCTCTGATTTGTCCGACTCTTCAACCAATATCCAAAAAAATTGAGCATTGCCATGATACTTCTCATCCCATATAAAATCACACTCAAGTGAAATATGAATCCTCATAACATTTGTTGTAATTGGGAAAATCTCGGCTTCAACTAACAAGATTGGAAATTTATCAATTAATTTATGAAGAATTTTACCCATATGATGATTATGCACAAGATCCCCTAACTCTGAGGATTCCAGCTGGCGAAGATCATCCATAGATGGGTTTTTTGAGTCAATAACACGTAAAATTTGATGTGGCAAGTCGAATTGTTTCATTGGGTGTTCGAATGGCCATATTCTCTTCTCTATAGCTTTGCAAATGGATAGCATTGTTTTTGAAAAAACTCCCCATCTTCTATGAATTCCAATTAAAAAGAGAGCACGGCAAATTCTGATTGAGTTTTGAGCAACATAGTTAGCATCAGAAAATAAAGCAGAATCCTGTATATTAGCATTAGAAATATAGGATTGTAGTAGAATATTTGTTTTTGAATGAGGCGTTCCAGGCTCTGATCCAATCTGGCATTGAACTTTATCTTCCAAAAGTTTTTTCAACTCAGTGGCTTCTTCCTCTCTGAACTTAATACTATCAAACTCACTACTCATTGTGATCATCGATAGCACATCAGCTTCTGTAGCTCTTGGATTACTGATTTGATTGAATATTTCAATGCTATCGTTAAGCAAATAAAAATCAGAAGCAATTCTACCTAAATCCTTCGGTAAGAATGTCATTGAGTTTTCATCGAATATAATCATTTGTAGGGAATGTAATCTTCTTGCAGCAGCTATAATCATATCAGATCTTTTTTGAAATAACTGCGGATCATTTTGTAACTCTCTCCAGTCAATACCGTAAGACAAAGGATTCTGTCTCATTCTTACGAACATATATGTGTAGCCAAGCCACTTTACAGCTTCATCTAAATTAGTGATGGTCCCCAAGGAGACTTCAGCATTGAGATTATCAACCAATTTAGCAGAAAGTTTCGATTCAATTGGGTGTTGAGATGTCAACAATGAAACGTAGTCGTCTAATTTATCAGAAGTAGTACACAAAATACCCGTACCATATTTTTCGTATTGAGGTCTACCAGCACGGCCGAATATCTGAATAATATCAGAGATTCCTAAGTCCGTGAAGCCACCCTTCTTGGAGTCGTATACTTGTGTACCTTTGACTATAACAACAGCAGCAGGTAAGTTCACACCCCATGCTAAAGTGGAAGTACAGCATAACACCTTGATAGCACCTTCGGCAAACATTTTTTCAGTCAAATGACGATCTGCTCTTAGCATACCAGCATGATGAGTACCAAAACCATACTGAAATAACTCTCTTAGGTCTTTGTTATGATTTTTGCTCATTTCTCTGGAGTATTTGTCATAGTTTTCAGATGTTGAACAGTCAAATATTGATGTTTCATGCTCAGATTTTGCCATTTCGATGAATGTTCTTGCAGTTTTGGCTGTTTCCTTTCTTGAATGAACAAATACCATAACTTGAGCACCATCATTTACCTCATTAGCCAATTTCTCGTAGGCAACTCTATCCAAATTTTCTCTAGCTTGCTTACTACCTGCTTTTCCTCTAACACCCATTAGTTCTTGTTTTAATGGGATTGGTCTGAAACTTTGGTCGAAAAAAAACATACCTACATCTCTATTAACACCCAAAAAGTCTGATACATCGATAAAATTCGGTAAAGTGGCAGATAAACCAACAACTCTAATCATAGACTGTGAGCTTTCAACTTGTCTCAATGTTCTAGCAACTAATGTTTCGATAACAGATCCTCTATCTTCGTGTAGCAGATGGACTTCATCAATGATCAATAATTGGACTTTAGAAACTAACTCATTGTCACCATTACTTTTACGTGTAACAACATCCCACTTCTCCGGAGTAGTAACAATGATTTGAGTAGTCAGAATTTCAGCTTTTGTCAATTGCATATCACCTGTAAGTTCCCTGACCTTTATTCCTAACCAAGCTAGTTTTTTGCTGAACTTATCAACAATTTCCGATGCTAGAGCTTTCAGTGGAGCAACATAAATGATCTTAAAATCATCATATTCGATATCAATAGAATCTTCGGTTTCAGTCATAAATTGGTCAATTGTATGTAAAATGCTCAGCAGTGCAACATCAGTTTTACCAGCACCAGTGGGAGCACATATTAACATGTTTTCATTGGTATTGTAGGCAATTGGGTAAACCAAAGACTGCATTCTGTTTAACGTTTTATAGCCTTTAAATGTAACTTTACAAATTGTATCAAGATCTTTAACATAGACTGGAGTCTCATTTGGCATTTTCATTGTCTTCTTCTCGGATATTGGTATCACTATATGTTCATATAATTCCCGGCTTTCTCTTGTTGAGCCAACTGGAAGAGTGAATTTGTGTCCACTAAAGGACATTGTATTTCCAGCATCATAAGTCTTAAATACATGGGGATACTTTCTAACTGATTGACCTGGCACTAGTTCTTGATTTTGAGAGTCAATGAAGTTCTTCTTCACTTGATTTCTAATGTCGTTAGCAGATAAAAATTTCTTCGGTGTTACAACTGATTCGTTGTTTATGTCATTAATTATGTCATCTTTACTATTTATAATCTGTGAGATCAAATCGAACTCATCAAACCCTAATATATCGAACAATAGTGATTGTAGTTGATCCAAACTATCTTCTGTTGTAATTATTGATATTATAGAGTTAAGTAGCTCTTTCTCTGGGATTTCAGGTCTAGAAGATGCTATTCTTTGGCACTCGCTCTTCAAATGTTTATATTGTCCAGATTCTCTAAAAAAAGTTTCATCTGAGTCACTGTTATCTTCTTCAATTTCTGCTTGAATTATCTCTTCCAAGTCAACAATTTTATATGAGTCCAGTATTTGGTTTAACTGCTCTACGTCAGTAGGTTTATCTTCATGGAACTTGGGTATAACACTTGGATCATAATTATCTTCAACCCTCTCCAAAGAATTCATCATGGTTTGCATGGCCTTCATGTAGGATCCGGTTGAAGAAACAGAATATGCAGTAGACATCGTTTTTTACCAATGTTTTACTTTATAGTGTAACTTTATAATGGTACTTATTGGAAAGTTAATCACATTATCAATTGGTCTTTGGTCTTTTTGGTCTTCTTCTTCAAACGGCAGTCATTTTTACATCCGAACATTACATTATATATGAGATATATACAAAATATACCTATTTTGTATATTAAAAGATTAACTTTATGAACAATTTCATTATAAGTATCAGCCAAACATCATATATTAAGCGAATATACAGAATAAAGATTATTTCATGATCTACAGTCCTTGGAAAGCAGCAAATTGGATAGATTATATAACCATCAAGGGATGGATAATTAGTATCCGGCATTAGTTTTCTTTTATATTTGTGAGTTTCGATAATTATTGAATGAATCTTTCTATTCATATTACAGATCGTTATCCAAATAGTATAATGGTTAACTGCATTCATGATCAAAATCAGTATAATGTTACTATATGTAATGATGAAGTTAAAATAATTTATGAAATGGTGTGATGTTTGGTCGGAGTTTAAAAAAACCCATTGGAGATATAATAATAATTTCAAGTGATGATATTTAATATATATTACTAACTAACATAACGAATTTAGTGCAGTGATTGATGCATCCATGACAGTTGGTTGATATTCATTATGAAAAAGAGTTCAATAGAAAAGAATGATAGTATGTCATCAAATATATGTCTACTATAGCTCTCCTCATTATGCGATTGCACGACTATCAGAAATTGATCTTTTTCTTAAGTTCAATCTGCCACTCAATATATCGCCAACTCTATTAAAGTTATCCCAATGAATTCTGATACCTTTTCTTAACTCAATATCTGCTTCATGTTCCCATAAATCTTCAATTGATGTAAATGTCATCTCTGAACCATTTATCCCTAAAACACAAGCAGAATCAATGTTTTGAGAAACAGTAGAAATTTTTTTACCATCATTGTATTTGAATCTCAAAATTGGATCACTTCCTTCTAGGTTATTCCTGTTGATCTTGCAATTCCAGCCTTCTATGAATTTGACACATTTGATTCCAAACCTAGCCGCATTGACTCTATCAACAGCTGTTGGTACACCACCTTGTTGAACATGACCTGGGATTGCAGTTCTAGTCTCGAAACTCTTGTTAGATTGCTCTTGAATGATATCAGCAATTAATTCAGTCGTGTATATTCCTGAAGCTGTCTCATTTCTTATCAGCATCTTTCCACTTCTATTTTCACCTTTATCCTTCATGTAGTTTTCCTTCAATAGAGAGATATCCTCTTGTATTGTTTTCAAGTCAATCTTATCTTCTGGAGTATATACCGCAACAGCTCCAGTAACAAGACCTGTGAAACTTGCAATATACCCTGAATGACCACCTTGAACTTCAACAACGAACACTCTCTTTCTAGATGCAGATGCTGATTGTTTCACCGCATCGCAATATTGAACTAATGTGTTTAGACAAGTGTCTGACCCCAATGAATATTCTGTACCTGGTACATTATTTGAAACAGTAGCAGGAATACATGTGATTGGAATATTGAAAATTGGAAATTGCTCTCTTGACTTCTCTAACTCTCTTAATGCTGTGAAAGCCTCAAATCCACCAATGATGATTAACCCATCAAACTTATACTTTTGGAAATAAAAGGCAACCGTACCTGTATCATAAGATGGTAGTGTTCTGTTTGTACCTATTTCGGACCCTCCTAGGTTATGCAAGTTTTCAACATCAATCCACTTCAAAGGCTTTACGGAACCATGACGAATTAAACCACTAAATCCATTCTGAATGGCATATGGAGTATGTCCTTTTGATAGTGAATATAGGACAATTGCTCTTGTACAAGCATTTAAAGCAGCAGAAGAAGCACCGACATGAATTATTGCAATATTCAATCTTTTATCAGTTGGTAAAATTTCAGATCCATCATCAGCTCTGGATAATGACATGAAGTTTTGGTAAGATTCAATGAAATCAGTATTTCTTAAAGAGATAGCTTTATCAAAATCTTTAGCCTCAATTGCTGATGCAACAGATTTGGTTGATGCAACAGCTTGAACCAAAGGAGCACGGATAATCTTATTTTCTTTAATGCCAATCATTGGCGATGGATCATCAGGTGTTAATTCTAGAACCGCATGAACCGCTTCAACGCCTTGTAGGGTTGCTAGTAATCTATCAGTAGCAACAGCAGAGCCACCTCTTTGAACATGGCCTAATCTTGTGATTCTAGTATCTAAGCCTAAATCCACAAGAACATCTTTTACATCATCTGATGTAATTGGGTTTAATTCAGAGTCAATGGCACCTTCAGCAACAATAACGGTAGTTTTTCTTCTACCCTTCTCTCTATGAAGACGGCATACCTTTCTCAAATCTTCCTTCCATGTGTTTTTATCCGGAGCCCTTTCAGGTATAAAAATATAGTCAGCACCAGTAGCAATTCCAGCATTCAGACCTAGCCAGCCGCAATGTCTTCCCATAACTTCAATAACGAAAGCTCTTGAATGAGAATCAGCAGTGGCATCAATATAATCGACCATCTCACAGATTCTCTCTAAAGATGAATTAGCACCAATTGTGGAGTCTGTACCAGACATATCATTGTCAATAGAACCAACCAAACCAACAATAGTCAAATGCTTGTACTGTTCAGATTTGTCTTGTGATACATCTCCCTTTGCGACTAGTTCTTCCAATAGTGATGGCCATTCAGATCTGAACAAATCAGCACCAGTTAAAGAACCATCACCTCCACATACTATTAATGCATCAATGCCGTTATCAATCATATTTTTTGCTGCCTGTAATCTACCCCAACGTTCTCTGAATTCTTTGCAGCGAGCAGTACCAATTAAGGTACCACCTAAAGCAAGCCAACCTCTAACATCTTCCCATTGCATTTTCTTGATAGAAGAGCCACCGGTTACTAAACCTGTATAACCTTCGAACACGGCAAATACATCACAGCCATAAAAGATTCCTGATCTAACCACTGCTCTCACAACGGCATTCATTCCTTGAGAGTCACCACCAGATGTCATAACTGCAATTTTCTTCTTTTTATTGTCCAATTTATTAGTAGATGGTTTTTTGATAACTTGTTCAGCAAAAAATGCTGAACTTACCGGTTGTTTATAGAAGGGAGTTGGAGTATTAACGAAATTGATGTGATTTCCTAGAGGGTCAATAATTTTGACTTTATTATCTACAATTGGCGACCCAACTATACTTGAAACCCTTTCCAAGTCTGTACTGAACAAATTTAACTCACCGTTTATATTGGCATGTAGTGCTAACTCACCTAATGAACTGAATCTAATTTTTAAGTTAACTCCTTCTGATTGAATACTATTTGATTCTTGCTGTGGCACTCTATCACCCTTTTCATTGAATTGTGATAATTTGAAAGATTCCAACCAGCATTCTTTAGTGGAATCATGTGATATACCCTTTAATGAGGCCGAGCTAGTTAGATCCCTAGAATAGTTTCTAATAATTCTAAATCCCAAATCCTTATAGAAGTTAACAGAAGATTCAAATAAACTTAGTTTATTAGTTACTAATGAGATGTCAGCAACTGTATCAATTGACATGTTTCTTATAATTATTGTGCAGTCTATATGAAGCAGAACGTAACTCGATATATATATGAAATGATATGATATGAAGGTAAATGGGAAATTGGATAGAAATTTAATTGTGTTCTTTTCAATATTTGTGAAGCAGTGCTTTTATATCATTGATTAAAGAAATTATGATTTATTTTATTGAAGTAACCAGGTGGTTAGGTAGTTTTTCCGGTTTTACTGGTTCGGCCCGCATTGAACTATTAAAGAAGCTTTTAATCACCTTCACTGGCTATTAATACAGTACAGAGGATAGATAAAGCAATGATTTAAGAATATTTTTCTTCGGATATATAATTATATCAATCTATGCAAATTGAGCAACCTTTTAATGTTCTTATATTGATGTACATGGAAAAACTTCAATCATCAGTTACGTTACTATGCTTAAAAAAAAATTTACCGTCACTGACTTCGCAGCCGCACGCGCTACTACTTCTATTTTAAATTGTTAAATTCATTATTAATTATTATTCATTAAAATTTAGTACAAATATGTAAAGGAGTGTCGTTATCTATCATCTATCTCATTAAAGGTCTATAGTCTGTAGCATAGTGCCTAAGTGTATTCATAGGACTTGGGTTGCAGTAATTATGGAAATAGTAGTTGCTAGCTAATTCATGAATATTGTAAAGGAATGTGAATTGTGTACTTATTTAAATTGAGACAACCAATTGTAATTGTATTCAATATATATATATTTGTTTGTTAAGTGTTAATGTTTGTTGTGTTCTTCATTATTATTTTGTGCTATAATTCTTCTTGATACAGCTGGTATGTATTTAATATAACTTGATTAGCTATCTCAATAGTTTGGTAGTATTAACTTTAACCTTACTAGAAGCTGAAATTTCTTTCAATTTATTAATGTGATGTATTGTCTTAGCGATTGTTTGAATTAATAAATTAGGTTTTAATGGTTTTGAAATATATTCATCCATTTGGGATTGAAGTGCTCTTTCACGATCACCAACCATAGCATGTGCTGTCAGGGCAATAATTGGGATTCTAACGCTAAATGGATCAATTGGATTGACCTCCTTCTCCCAACTTCTTATTTTTTCGGTAGCTTCATAACCTCCCATAATTGGCATTTGAATATCCATCAAGATAACATCATACACACCATTTTGAGCTTTTTCTAGTGCTTCTAACCCATTTTGAGCAACAGTTACTTGATGACCATATTTTTCTAAGATTCTTACTGCCAGCTTTTGGTTGATAATATTGTCTTCAGCTAGTAAGATCTTGAATGATTGAGGTATTTCATTTTCACTTGGAACAACTTTGGCCTCTAATGCTGGCTTCAAGTAGGACGCTAGATCCATTAGTGAACATGGTGTATTTCCACAAGACTGAATCGCTAAATCTAAGCAAGTCTTCATGTTTAATCTTTCAATTGTCTTATTCAATAAGATAAAAGGAGTATATTTAATATCAGGTAATGTTCTTAGACTTTCACCAACTTTAATGTTATCTATGATAACGACATCAAATTGAGATTGTAGTCCAGTTGGAACATTGTTAATGGTACGAACAACAGTTGGTCTTAAATTCAATGAAATTAAGTCTTTTTTGATATATTCAGCCTCTTCATCAGTATATTCATTAGCAATAAATAGAATCTTATGATGATTAAATGTTAGTAACGAGTCTTGTTGATTTTTAAAGGCTTTGACAGGTTGAACTGCAATATTGAAATAAAAATTTGAGCCTTCACCATAAACGGAAGTAACCCAAATTTCACCACCCATTAGATGAATTAATTTTTTGGAAATCGATAAACCTAAACCAGTACCACCAAATTTTCTTGTTGTTGAGCCATCAGCTTGAGTAAAGGTTTCAAAGATTAAATCCAGTTTATCCTTCATAATTCCAATACCAGTATCACTGACACAAAATTCAAGTAGTAAAATTTCATCAGTTGTCTTTGTTGACTTTAAAACAATATCATCACCAATTTCACTAGATAATACTTTTTCAATCTTTTTATGAGCAGAGCCAATAACAAAGTTTGTATTTTCAGTAGTTGATATGATTTGATCTTCAATCGTTTGAGTTGATAACTTAACGCTCAATTTGACATGGTCTTTTGATGTGAATTTAATAGCATTACCAACAATATTTAAAATCACTTGTCTTAATCTGAATGAATCACCGATAAGTAGATCTGGGAAAGAACTATCGACTTGGTAAATTAATTCGATTGGCTTTTCAATGGATTTTACAGCCAAAGTCTTTAAAGCACCAAAGACAGTTCCTCTTAAACTAAATTCTGCTTCTTCAATTGTCATTCTATTAGCTTCAATTTTGGAAATATCTAAGATATCATCAATCGTGGTCAATAATGAATTACCTAAATTATGAACTGTATAAAGCATTTCCCTTTGATATTGCGTCAATTCTGTATCTAATGTTAATTGAGTGTAGTTTAAGATACCATTAAATGGAGTTCTTAGCTCATGTGAAAATATACCTAAAAATTCAGATTTTGCTCTATTAGCTAATTCAGCAGCTTCTCTAGCTTCTGTATTTCTAATAATTGAATCTCTTAAACTATAAACCATTTGATTGATCTTAGTCTTCAATGTATCCATTTCACCACTAGCTTCGACAGTTATAACTTTAGTAAAATCACCATCAGTGGCAGCGGCAGTAATTTCTCCAAATGCTCTAACTTGTGAAGTTAGATTAGCAGCCATGACATTTACATTTGTAATGATTTCTTTCCATAGACCATCAATATCACTAACTTGAGCTTGAACTCCTAATTTACCTTCTACACCAACATCTTTTGCCACTCTAGTAACTTCACTAACGAATAATTGTAATGAATCAACCATTTTATTACTTGTATTTTTCAATTCTAAAATTTCTCCTTGAGCGACAACATCAATCTTTTGTGATAGATCACCATGTGCAACGGCAGTTGTAACAGCAGCAATGGCACGAACTTGATTTGTTAGATTAGCAGCCATGGCATTAACATTATCCGTAAGATCTTTCCACGCACCTTCAACGCCATTAACAACAGCTTGCCCACCAAGGATACCTTTTATTCCAACATCTGTAGCTAATGATGTGACTTCAAGGGCAAATGTTTGTAATGAATCAACCATTTCATTGATTGTTAATTTTAAATCTAGGATTTCACCTTTACAATCTGCAGTGACCTTTTTTGATAAATCACCTTTAGCAACAGCTGTAGTAACATTAGCAATATTTCTAACTTGATTTGTTAGATTGGTAGCCATGGCATTAACATTATCAGTTAATTCTTGCCAAATACCTTCTGCACCTATAACAACAGCTTGGCCACCTAATCTACCTTCTACACCAGTTTCTCTAGATACTCTAGTAACTTCGAATGCAAATGTTTTCAATTGAGCTACCATTGCATTAATAATATCTTGTAATTCTAATATTTCACCTTGAGCATGAACATTAATAGTCTTTGAAAAATCACCATTTGCAACACCTCTTACAACTTCTGATAATTCCCTAACTTGATAAGTTAGATTAGATGCCATTATATTCATATTTTCACTTAATATTTTCCAAATACCAGTTGTACCTAAAGTATTAACTAATCCACCTAATTCACCACAACTAACTTGATTAGTTACTCGTAGTACTTCAGATGAATATGAGGATAATTGATCCTTCATTGTATTAATTGTATTATCCAATTCATGAATTTCTTTTATATTTTGAGATCCTTCATCTAATCTAACACCTTTTGTTAGATCACCATTAGAAACAGCATATAATACATCATTGAATGATGATAATGAAGACTTTATTAACTTATATTCCTCCACTTTCAAAAGATCAGATCTTAATGATTCTATATAATCCATATGATTTTTATCATTTTCATCTAAATTGAGAATGAAAGATTTAAATTGCACTGGATCGTTTAATATTTCAGCTGTCATTATGATTATATTGACAACAGCAGCGAAAACAAACAATTGATAAAAAAAAAAAAAAAGGAAAACAGTATCAAGAGCACAAGTCAAATATAGAAGCTCGAAGGTTAACAAGTATAAAAAAAGAGAAAACAATCAGCTCAATATATCAATAACCAAATTATCATTAAAAATACCACCAAATAAACCGATGCAAATAAATGAAATATGTATGATACAATAAATTAATATAAAAAAAAAAATTAGTGAAACACTAACTATTCAAACAAACAAAAGCGAAGGTGTAAGGTTGAGATTAATACAATCTATAATTAATTATGGTTTGATCTATAATGTAATATATAACAATTTATATATAGTTGTTAGTTTATATTAACAAAATAAAAAGAAAAAATTTGAAAGGGTGTTTAATGACGTCATGGTTGATAAAAAGAAGTATTCTATTGTTTATAGGAATAATAATAGTCACAATAGTATTGATTTATGATTACTTATAATTGATATTGATATTTGGTCATGGAAAGGTTGAACAGTAAGTAATCAGTATCTTGACTTGAAGGTTGATCATACCTGATTCTATATACCGTTGAGTATGAATAAATATCTGTATATATGATTATAACAATAAGTTATAGGATACATCTTTCTATAAGGCTTAGAAAATTTCCATATAATTTGGATTTGAGGGCTTGTTATTAATTCCTTATTGTTGAATACTACTAGTTTAAATCAAATTCCAAGTGGATGTCCAATGAGGATGTCAACATACCTTATTATGGGATGACAACAAAGCGAAAGAAGTTGATTAATTAATTGAATTGATAATATATCTATTTTAACCTTCTAACCCCAGATATATATATATATATAGCGTTCCTGAAAAAATAGTAGAAATTACGTATAAAAAATTTTCAAAATGTATCTAATTTTAGGTACGCGAAATCAAATCTAATTGGTTCCCTAAATGGGAGAGAGAGACACACAATTAATCAGTATTAATCAAGAAAAAATAAAAATAAAATAAAATAAATTGAAATATAGAAAGATAATATTATCTGAATATAAAATATAATGTTTAATTAATAACATGCAATATTGACTATTCAGGGGTATATTATTCGTTGATCCAATGATTCTTTTTGGAAATATTTGAATTTTTGATTTCCGATTCCAATGATTATTGAATAGGAAACTATTGTAAGAAACTATGTCTGTTTTATCTCCTATTATATAAGTTAATTAATCTAGTGTAATCTTTATTATAAGACTAGTTTGCCTAATACTATTCATATATGACTTAAACATGTAACCTATTTGACTACATATCCGTAAATGCAATAGTTTTTAACTTTGAACTGTAAGTCTGATGTTATCTATATTTACTCATATTCAATTACTTGATTCGAAACGCTTAATTATTGATGGGACGTCACGTACGTTCAAAAGGAAATAATAGCACCTTACGGCTAATGTGAGTCGTAAATTTCGGATTTGATCTTCTGATTTAAGTATTAAGGGACAAGTAAAAAAAAATTTAATTCATAACTAAAGTACAAGATAAAATTAACTAGACTTATAAGATGCAATAAGAAAAAACCAGCATAGATAATATCAGATTAATGATTATGACTTATTGATAACTATATTTAGCGATAAAGTAAAAGTAATGTAGTTAATTCAAACAGCCTTTCAATTATCAAAAGTACAGGATTACTCAAATATCTACTACTGACTATTGTTGTGATAGAGAGACTACCACTTCGAACCTGAGCTGATGCACCCTTTGTTCTTTTTTTCTTTTTGGTACGTTTCGGCCGAATTTGTTTTGTTGAGAAAGAATGTTGAGCATTAGCATACTAATACTATTGCTACTAACTACTACTACTACCACTATGATAATGATGATGATTATCAAGATAAAAAAATTGTGACACCTTTCCATATAATAATACTTCAAATCTAATTCTAAAGTTGAACATTTATATAAGATACAATCATAATAATTATGATAGATCTACCTGATAAAGTACTTAGTAACATTATATTCTTCTTGGATCAGAATAGTTTGATTTCATTGTCTCAAACTTGCAAAAAGCTTTACACTGTATCAACAGATAAACTATATAATACAATTATAATAAGAAGAGATCCTATAATAAGGTCATCATATTGGTATATTGATTCAAATGAAACATCAATTACTGGTATTGATTCTTTAAGAAAATCAAATGATCAAAATGATTTTGTCATTTATACAAAGATTCAAAGGTTAATTGAATCATTAACTTCAAATGAAAAATTATTTAAACTAATTAATAAGATTGTAATAACTGATAATATATTTAATGATAAACAAGAGGGTACAACAATTTTAAATATACTGATATCACTATTTATAAATAATTCTAATCTATTGATTAATTTGAAATCTTTTAAAATCCTTGATAATTATTTAAATGTTCAAAATATAGAATTAATCAATAAATCTTTCAATAAATCATTAACATCAATATATCTTGATAATAAACTAATTCTTAATAGTGGAATTTCATTGAAGCAGAAAGATATAGTCAATGAAGTAACATTGAAGCTATATACTAATATTCAAAATGTTGAAATTTCAAAATTGTTACCAATTGAAACATTAAACCATATAACAACCCTTAATATTATTGATGAAGAATTGGAAGCCTTAAGAGTATTACAAGGATTAAATGATTATAATATATCAAATAATTCAACCTATAAGCTTAAGTTGAAGAGATTATCATTTAATCATTTTCATGGGTTACATGACTATAATTCTGTCTTAAGAGAATTAACTATTGATTTTTTAGATAATACTATTGATTTAGAAAATTTACAAGAATTAGAAATAAGAATTGGTTGTGAATTTTACCAAAAGAATGAATCAAAGAATAATTGTTCATGTTTACCGGAATTTTTAACTTCATTAGCCACTAAATTGAAAAATATTAAAAAAGTTTCAATTCATGAAATTACATTTAAATATGATCATTATATAGCAGAAAATTTTGATTTAAATGTTAATAGATTCTTATTAGGATTACCCAAAATTTCAGAATTAAAATTTCTTTCAATAAGGCATAATCCTCCAAGAAATGGTAATTTAAAAAATGGTGTGGAAGGTAATTATATTAGAAGAAGAGTTCTTTATGAAACTGTACTACCAAAACTAACTGGTTTAGAAACATTAATATGTCCCAGCTTATTACAAAATTGTGCTTGCTATGAAATATTGGTGTCCGATCTTTTATGGAATGGCTGTGAATGTGATCATTGTTTGGAGATCTTAAGTCTTATTGATAAATATATAATGAATCATCAATACTATAATGTTGAGGATACTGAATTTAAAGATATAATATCACCATATTTCTTTGGTATTGTTGGTGTTGAATTATTAAAGAGACAAATACAGTATTATGATTTAGATTCCTTGCATTATCCACCAAGTTATAATCGTTGGTCATTCCATGGATATGATGAAATTGAACATTTTAATGATTATGAATGTAAATATGATGATAGCGTTTGGGATTCATTGACAATCTGTATTAATCATTTCTTTTTACAGTATGTTGAATTCTTTAGAGATAATATGCCATCTTTGAAAAACATCATATTAACAGGTATATACTATAACATTGATGAAGAAAGAGAAATACATTGCATCTATGATGAAGTCAAGTAAGCAAAAAGTATAGCTCGGAACTTCTGAAAGGTCGGAATTAACGTGTTTTTTGTGTGTGTCTGTTTTTTTTTTTTTTTTTTTTTTTTTCAACAAATCAAATAAAGTGTAGAATAATCTTACCATCTTAAATTTTCCATTACTGCAGTATCATCGATGAAATTGTTCTATTAGTACACTAATAGAAAATTTATCGTTGTTGATCACATATCATAGCATATCACATAATACTCATAATATTCATAAAAACAAATAGAAATTATAGATACTCAGCATATTAAAATTATAGATTTAAAAAAGAAATTCAATTAGACAGTTTCCTCTGTTACATATAAAAAAAAGATAAATAGTCATAATAGCTTAGAGGAAAAATGAATAGAACTAAATTAATAAGGACGATAAAGTTGCATTCTCCAGTAATAAGGATGTTATCCAGTACCACCACATTCTACCCATATGACACATTGATATTATCTACCAATTTGCGACAAACAAATTGTAAAAGAAATGTTTGGAGTTCATATATTCAATATTCCACTTCCACTATATCAACTACATCAACATCATCGGATGATTTGGCAACTTCAAGGGTAGGGAGCAATACGTCTCAATCTAATAATGAGACACTGTATGATAAATTGGTGAATGCCTCTAATTACGGTAAATCAGAAGATGTTATTTCAAAAATTATAAACTCAACATTTGAAAAATTATCAGCTTCACAATTAGTTTCATTAATGAAAATTTATACTAATAGAAGAAAATATCAACATATAATTAAAATGCTGGATCATTATCATACTCAGATCTTACAAAACAAAGATTTATTAGAGAATTGCCTTTATGCTTCATTCAAAAGCTATGATGCAGCATTATTTGATAAATTATTTGCATTCTATGTCCAATTGGATAACATTTCACCACATTATCAAAACTATGCCATTCAAAATTATTGCAAATTAAACGAAGTTGAAATGGCTAAACAGCTGATGTTACAGATGTATCAAAATAGTAATATGGATAGTAATACAATTTATATTTATTTAAAAAATGTGGGTAAAATGGGTACTTTCCAATCAATTCAACTGGTTATGGATTTATTGATGAAAAAGAAACAAGTAAAGGAATCATCTACGCTACCATTACCAATTAATTCAAGAGTTTACCCATTATTATATAAGGAATACGTTCGACTTGGATCATTATCAGATATAAAAGATGTTATTAATTATTTAAAATCAATCAATCAATATTCTTCCATTCAAATGAGAGGAATGAGATTTATTGTTAAAGTTCAACGTGGTGATTTCTTTGATATGGATGATATGAATTCACAATTTATAGAGCTTAAAAATGAATTAAATAAATTACCGAAAAGCGATGATTGTGTTATTAATAAATCTGAAAATAATAATAATAATGTTATACATTCCGATTTGCAATTTTTTTATATGGAATTATTAAAGGTTTATATAAAAAAAGGACAATTAAATTCAATAACAAATTTGTTTAACTGTTTAAATGATGATGGTTATGAAAGAGGAGATTTATACTCTTCAATGTGTCAATATTTTAAGAAAAATAATGATTTAGCAGGTTTAATGGAATATTTGAAATCACTAAGAAACTCATCAATTAAGATTCCATTTAGTGCTATTAATTCATTATGGTGGACACTATTGAATAGAAATGTTGAGTTAGCACCAATAATCTTCGAGAAGTTTGATGTTATTTTATCTAAATATGTAGATAAGAATAATGATCTTAGAAATGAATTATTCAGGTTAAGAAGTTATTCAAAGATGGAAGGTAAAAGATTAAGACTCTCAGATTATTCAAAAGATCAATATGAAGTGAAGAAGTTATTAAAAGAGGGGAATCCAAATGGTGTATTGGAATATATTAAACATCAATTAAGATTAGGATTACGTGTTAAACCGTCACTTTTGAAAACTGCATTAACTGGATTAATTCTCTTTAATTCTGGTAATTATATTTCAATCTATGAAATTTATAAGAGATTATATGGTAATCAAGATATCACATTTGAAATAATAATGCTAAGGAGATTACTTTTGGGAGTTACTGAAAGTAATAGTGTTAAACTACATGAAATTGAACAATTTGTTAATAAGAATTGTAATAGATTTTCATATGATAATTGGATTCAAATTGCTTCTATCTATTTGAATAATAAGTTTGCTGATAAGGCCTTGCAAATTCTTAATGAAAAGAAGCAAGAAGTTGAAGGGAAAAGTAAATTTATGAGGCTTTCATATTATAAATCTTTAATGATTGCCTTTAATTTAACAAAACAGTATAAAGATTTAATCTCTGTTATGGATATTATTAACAAAGATGAAAATTTGATTATTGAACGATCATTATTGAAAAAACTCTCTGGGTACAGGAAACTAATTATAAAGAGAAAGGAAAGATATGATGCAAAAGTAGAAGCATTTACCATCAGATCAGACGATGATCTTCATAGAAACAAAAATGGTATAGGAAAAAAGCAAGTAGATGAAATTGCTTTAGAATTTGATGAAATATTGACGAAATACGATGTTTCGTTTACTCAATTAGAGAATAGATACTTGATGTTCAAGGAAAGGTCAATGGAGGATTGTGAAGAGGCAGTAAACTTTTTAGATGGATGGATTCTCGAAAGTGAGAGCCAATTTAATTCAAAGAGATATTAAATAGAGGTCGTGGGACTTAACCCACAATTAATGAATGTTATGAATTATAAACACATATATATATATATATATATATTAGTGAAAAGTAAGTTATAATTCTACTAATAGACCAGTAGTTCTTTTTCCATTCCTGCCTTTTATGTAAATGTACACTAAGTATACGGAATAATTTTTACAGTTAAAAATATGAGAAAAATTAAATCATAGCTCTATTAGCTATTCACTTAACAATTAGCAGCAACTTTTTGTGGATAGCGTAATATTTACTATTTGATCTATCTCTCACTGATAAATTGGTATAGGTAGAATGCAAGAGAAAGTAACAATATCAATTGAATCAGTTATCACAAGTGCTGTACGTATCTTCTGGTATAGATTAGGCTATTCCAGTTGGATTTGGTGTCAGACAAATAAAATAGTGATGTATTAACTAACTAACATAAAATCATTTTATAATACAGGAAGCAAGCTTAACATCTGCTTTAGTTAAGCATGCATTGGAATCTACTACATGTCCAATATGTCAGGATCATATGTTTGTACCTTTCATGACGAAATGTGGACATAACTTTTGCTATGAGGTAAGTTTTCTAGTACTCTTTTTGTGATCCTTAAACATAGTTATCATATAGAGAATAAATACTAACAAAAAATAAATACAATGTTGGTTCAAGTGTCTAACGAGTTGGCTTACAAATAACAGATCATGCCCTACATGTAGAGGAGCTATTGTTCATCAACCCTATCTTAACAGAACTTTACAAGAATTGATGAATTCATTTTTAGATAATGCCATTATCATAAATTCAGAATTACCAAATGATATAAAGAGAGATAAGGCACTCAAAATTACTAAGTATAAAAACGATTTAAAAAAGAAAAAGCTTTTCCTGAATATTTTCAAAAATGGAGGTCATGCCACTATTGATCTTAGTGATGGTGTTGCAAGATGTAGCAATTGTAATTGGGAAGTTCATGGTTCAGTTTGTAATAATTGTCATGCCACATTAACTCCATTTGATATGGATGAAATTGATTTAGATGATATGCCAAGTGTGGAAAATATAATGAGAAGGTGGACTGATGGTCGTACTGATAGAAATAGTGATAGTGATGAGAATTTAATTAATACAGATGAAGAAAGTGGTGCCTATGAAACTGAATACGACTTGAATGATGATTTTATTAATGATGATGATGATGATGATGAAGATGAAGATGAGGATGAGGATGATGAAGATCACGATCAAGTACAACACAGCATTGACGCTGAATCAGAATCAGAATCTAATGATAATGATGATAGTGATAATGATTCACTTGCTGGTGAAGTTAGGAATGCTTATGTTAGTTCAAGCAGTGAGGATGACTCCCATAATGATTATGATATATTAAATGGGCTGATCTCAAACTCATCTAGACATTTACAACGTCGTCTGCGTCATCTAGCTGTTCCATCTAGATTCTCTGGATCTAGCCATTCAGATAGTGATCAAGATGATTCCGAGATAAATGGTTCATTATTGAGAAGAACACCACGAGTCAGTCGAATACTAGATAGTGATGATGACGAACAAGATGATGATTATGATGACGAAAATAGTGATATTCTACAAGGCAGAAATTCACAAAGTATAGTTATACCTAGAAATCGTAACCGTACTAGAACTGTATTAATAGATGACGAAGATGAGGATGAAGATGAGAATCGAGATGAGAATAGAGTTGAAGGTCAAGGCCAGGGTCAAAATCAGAATGAAGGACAAGATGAAGTTCAAGGACTAAGTCTAAAACAAATTAATAGACAAGAACTATTACAATCAACAAATATTGGATTAAATAATTATTATGAATCTAATCTCAATTGGATGACAGATCCTGAATCAGATGAAAATTATGACGACGAAGATGAGGAAGAACATGATGATAGATTTAATAGAGCTAATCGAGAATTAGTAATTCAAACGAGGCGTTTAGTTAATATGTTTAATATGTTAGGTGATGATTAAATCAATTTTGATTATTGAATCAACTAATAATACAAATTACATTTGTTTGTACTAAATTTTTTGTTACGATAATAATAATAATAATAATGAAAATAATGATAAAAATAAGAATAATAATGATAATAGCCTAAAATATAATGTACATTATTCTTACGAGTATAGAATATTTTCAATAATAGTAGTAATGGTAGTATAAACTACAAAACAATTCTAATTCAATTGAAAAAAAAAATTAAACATAAATAATTCAAAAAATTTCTATACCAAGATAACCTAAATATTACTGATTGACTAAATTTAATTGATTAATTGGTTAACTGGTTAATTGATTGATTGTTTCCTTTTGTGTAGATATAGATATAAATAGTAATAGTACTAGTAATAGTAATAATATGAAGTGAGTTTTCTTTGTTTTCTTTTATATGTTATTATGATGTGATGAGAATAAGGCATTTAAAGATAAATTATTAATAGAGTAAAAAAATTCGCAAAGCAAGACAATGACTTTTTCTAACTTTAATTCTTCTTTGGTTTAATACCTAAGACAGCATTACCTAAGTAGTATAAACAAATAGCATTTGATGAAAATAGACAGAACCAGAATGGAATAATGTAAAATTTAGATCTTGGATGTCTCATCCATAATGGTTTGGTTGAGCTTTGATATAATTTTTGTAATTCAATAACTTTGTTAGCCACTATAAGAAGATCAAAAGAGTATTGTTAGTATATATATTATAACTTTAATTAAATAACCAAAAAAACATAAAGAAATGGACATTAAACGTGATAGAATTAGGTGGATAAACCGTGGACAATGCCAAATTTCTCTAGATACCTGCATATCCATCTAGTCTCACTAATGATACAATGTCATTCCTCTATATAATTATGACATACTTTTAAAATATTTGTGTGTGTTGTATTAGGTACGAAACAATACTAAAGGGCAATTGGAAATGAGATTAACTTAAGTTTTTTTTTTTTATTGGAATGGAAAAGTTGGTCTGATTTTTACTTTATTTTTTTTGGCCAATCAGATTCTGTTCAATTTTTGCAACCGAAAAAATTTTGTTACTTTAATTAAGACACTATCACGTGCTAGAACATGTGACTGAGTTGGTTAGTAGCACTGGTGATTGAAACTAGTAAGCTACTATAGTTATATATATTGAGTGCAATTAAGATCATTTTCTAATCAACCAAAATAAAAAATTAATAATGAGCTCCTCAGAAATACAGCAGACTGTTGAAATACTAGAGGATATAACTGAGCAACTTGCTGATCAATCCTCTGAAATTGATTCTTTAGAAAATGTACTAAAATCCTTGGGAAAAATGGTAAATTTAACTACCTCTCAACCTCAGTTTAGAAATCAATTAAGTCAATCTCAACTGGTTTGGAGATTAATTTACACTAATATTAACATATCCAATGCTGAATATGATATAAATATTGAATTGAAATCAAGATTGACAAGAGGAATAATATTATTAGCTAGAAATCTTCTATCTTGTGATAGAACAATAGCTGAGTCTACCAATATTGATCAAATAACTTTCAAATATCTTTTAAGAATAGTGATAAATACAAATTTAGCTGATAATCTAAAATCAAACATAATTACTGCTATCTTTCAAATGCTTTCCAATTATATTGTCGGTAAAGAAAATCAAGAATTAGAAACTCTTGATGATCTAGTTTCCTTCTTCAATATTAACAATCTTTATGATGAACAAAATTCATCTGCCATCTATTCCTATCTTAACAATTTATTTGTCTCTAATGATATACTATATGAATTATTATCTAAAGGGAAAGGTTATCCTATAATGAAACATCTATTACAAGATTTTAATAAGATCTCATTCCATCAATCAAAAGTAGATCTAGAAGATGATGAAATAATTAAGGAAAATGAATTATCATTATTCGAATTATTACAAATTAAAATTTGGTCAAAGTTGATTATTCATGAATCCTATTTAAAATTTATTACTGTTCATAATGATATCTCACAAACTGTTCAATATCTAAGAGTAGCTCAATTGATTATAACAAGTACTCGTATTTGGGAACTATTCGAATTGACTGTTATATTGTCTTGGGTATTTGAATTATTTGAAAGATGTTTAATTGAAGTAGAATCATATTTTAATGATTTAAAAATAGAGGAACAATCAAATGTTCGATATATTTATGATAAATTAATTAGATCAGTGGATATAATATCACATTTAACTCAGTATGAACATACATTGAAATTTTTATTGTCTTATAAAGGATTAGAAAAATTGATCAAATTACTTGGACTTATACAATTGAACGTAAAACCAGCAAAAAGATTGAAAGATAGATCTAATCATGATAAGAATGACTTAAAGAATCCTAAAAATTTCCCAAATTTAAAATGTGTAATTATTGAAATTTTATCTGCTCTATGTTATAATAATTTTGAAGTTCAAGAACAAATCAGAGAATTACATGGTCTTGAATTGGTATTATCCAATTGTATCATTGATGATTATGAACCATTCATAAAGGAGAGATCAATTGTTTGTTTGAGATTATTATTATTAAACAATGATAAAAATCAAGAATTTGTAGCAAAATTAGAAGCTAAAGAAGTAGTACAAGATGATGTATTGGAGGAAGCTGGATTTGAAGTTAAAATAGACGATAATGGGAAAGTAACAATGGCACAAAAGCCAAAAATTGAAGAAGTAGGATAATCTTTAAATATACATATTTACATATATGCATATATATTATTACTTCATAATTTATTAGAGCTTCTAATTACATTATATATGAGATATCATATTTCAATAAGTAAACAAGTAAATAGATTACAAAATGCATTAATTAAATATTTGATTTATAAAAGATTTAGATGTACAGAAACAGAAACAAAGAAGATACCAATGAAAGAAAGATAGAGTTAATTAGTAAATAGAATCTTTATATATTTATTCCTTTGCTAATTCTTCAATAATAGCATCCTTAACTAAGTTAATATCAGCTGCTGGGATTAATTTGATTTTTAATTGTTTACTAGATAATGCTCTTAATTCTTCTGGTAATACTTCCTTATCAAATGAATAACCTTCAATAGATGATAAACTTTGATTAACGGCATCAGCAAATTTAGCAGGATGAGCAGTAGATAAAGAAATATATTTAACATTCTTTTCACCATTTGTAATATCTTGTGCAATATGTCTTAAAGAGGTAGCAACACCAACAGCAGTATGAGGATCTAGAACATATTTATTACTAGCTTTTGAGGTATAGATTTGTGTGATAGTCTTAACAGTATCTTCATTACTGACCCTTTCAGAATCAAAGTCTTGACGGATAGACTTGATAACTGATTCTGGAACTGTGAATGATCCATGTGTCTTTAATTCATTGAACCACTCTGATACAATCTTACCAGCAGCTTCATCTGAATTAGCAGCAGCATGCTCTCTAGCTTGATACCATAGTAAACGTTCGAAATTTGATGAGATTAAAATGTCCATAGCTGGTGATAAAGTTGCAGCACATTCACCTGATCTTGAATATTTACCTGTCTTTAAGAATCTGTCCAAGATATCATTTTCATTTGTAGCAATAATTAATCTATCAACTGGTAGACCCATTTCTTTAGCATAGTAACCAGCTAAAATATCACCAAAGTTACCTGATGGAACAACATAACGGATCTTAACATCAGAACCAACCTTTTTGATCAATTGAAAGTAGGAATAGAAGTAATATGATTGCTGTGCTAAGATTCTAGCCCAGTTAATTGAGTTGACAGCACCAACATGATATTTACTATTGAAGTCAGCATCACCAAAGATACGTTTGACAATATCTTGACAATCATCAAAAGTACCAGTAACTGATAAAGTATGAACATTTTTATCTAAAACAGAGGTCATTTGAGCTTCTTGAATTGGTGAAATACGGCCAGTTGGGTATAAGATAAAGACAGAAACATCTTTCTTACCTCTTAATCCATAAATGGCAGCGGAACCAGTATCACCAGAGGTGGCACCAACGACAGTTAATGTATCCCTATCAGCACCAGTTTTGCCTTCATTTTTACGTTGTAAAAAATATTCAAATAAGTTACCAACAAATTGTAGGGCAACATCTTTAAAGGCATAGGTTGGACCATGAAATAACTCTAATAAATATAGACCTTTAGATTCATCAATTGGATTGATTGGAGTAATGTGATCTTGATCTCTAAAAGTTGAATATGATTTTTGAACCAAAGTCTTTAAATCTTCATTTGGAATTTCAGATTCTTTAATATATAGTCTTAAAACTTCAAAGGCTATTTCTTGGAATGAATAGTTAGCCCATTTGGTCAAGAAATCAGGTTGCAGTTTTGGGATAACTGATGGGATGAATAAACCTCCATCAGGAGCTAGACCCTTTAAAACTGCTTCTTCGAAGGAGTAAGCTTGTGCTTCATCAGCACGAGTAGAGCGATAAGATTGAGAAGACATTAGTGGTATGGAGTGTCCCACAGAAAGAAAAGTGTACTATGTTACAACAAAGTTTGATGATGAGTCTTTAACGAACAGTAATTTTTTGGAAACTTTGATGTGTTTTTTTTTTTATTTATTTGGTCAATTTTTTTTCTAGGCCATTTTCATAGGACTAGTCTAGTGGGTCTAAATAAGGCTCTTAGTCTCAGTTTCAGTCTAAGTGTTTGTTTATGCTTTTGGTTTTTGAGATTAAAATGTGTCTCTTTGATATCCAAATCTTTACCCCCTGAATACAACACTCGTCATAAGTCATCACTCACTCAATTAGAACAAAAACTTAATGATGCTACCAACTAGAACAAATATTGCTGCGAGCAGTCCAATCCTGATGTATGCCAGATCTATCAACACATTCTCGAAAGCGGCGAAGAAGAAGAGCCATCTTTCCTTTGTCAAGCAGAATAAGCTTGTTAATGCTGATATAGAGATGAATAGAATGAAAGCTTTTTCTTCAATACACAGTACTAAAGATTCAACTACTAGTTATAATCTAGGACATTCTGATACTCCATTCAAAGGTGATTTCTTCGCCTTTGCAGCTAAGACTCTTAATACCCCTAATTCTTATAAAGTCAATGCAACCACAAATCCTTCAACCTTAGATAATTTGAAATCTACATGTTCACCATTTACTAGTAACCGTGTTTTGAGATCTCAGATCGTTAAGTTACAGAAGGAGCGCTCAGACTTTAATGCAGATGTTAAAAGCTTTGTGAAAAATATGGTTTGGGAATTTAAATATACTGATATCAAGCAATCTGATCCATTAGCTGCTATCAAAAGTATTGATATTAACTCTGTTGAACCAGTTGGGATCACTAAAGATGCTGTCTACAAATACATGAAAAAGTCAACTAGTAATCCAACTCCAAAACGCTCATATAAAAGAAAGGATAAAAAGATAATTATTCCATCATTATCTGAACTGCAATTGAGCATGTGATGACAGAATTTGTTGATTACTTTGGACATAGTTTAACATAAAGAGAAATTCTTTAGTAAGAGGTAAAGTATCACATTCTAAGCTGGCTCTTGATGCGTTACAAAGACTACATTTCAATATTAATAGAACTTAAATTATATCATTAGGATCTTTAGTCCAACAACTAATAATCTACAACTATAATATATATAATATACTATGTTACAAAAGTATCCTGTATCATCTCTTTGTTTTTCTTCTTCCTTTCTTTGCCTATATAACATCAGTTATTTATTACATGTGTTCAACACAAATTGAGATTTGAAGATATGCTGGGACATATATTTTACTAAATTACATACGATTACTTTTCAAAAGAATGTCAACATTCTCCTTAAGTATGTCATCAGTGTAAAATTCTGATCTTCTTACTAGATCTTCATTATAACCTTCATCACCAGCCAATATCTTAATTAACTTAGAATGTGATTCAGTGAAGTTTTTCATAAAATTAACAGGGTCCTTTGATAATTCATCATAAAACTCATATTTACGATACGCATTATTCAAACCTTGGATACCCATAGCAATCTTTGAGTTGAATATCTTGATGTTCTCATCAGATCCATTAACAAACGTTTTGCATTCCTCTTTCCAATGATCAATAGTAGCTAAATCGTCTAAAGGAACCTCGACATCGATGATTACATCACCCAAAGTAGAAGCTCGATCTACTCTAATTTCATATTCAAATTGTATAGGATCATCTGGACGTAGATGTTTGCCTAACAAGTCAATTATTTCCCTAAAGTTAAAACTTGAAACATTGAACAGCTTTGATAATGCTTCATCACAATTTATTTGTCTTTTATCATCTTGAGATTGTAGGTTATTAAATTGGATGTACTGCCAAATAGAATATATAGCAGCATGCTGGCTAGTTTCACTGACACCTAATAGAGATCTTAGTTGTGGAGAGCATTTTAACCTAATTGGTATTTCTTTTGGCTGTATTGTTATTCTCGCTTTCAAATTTTCGGTGCCTAGTCTTTTAACATCAAGACCATCAAATTCAATTCTTTGAATATTTGGATCAGTATTTTCATGCCATTCAATGACATTACCACCTGGAAACTGTTGAAGAGGGATAGGAATACCATCAATAGTTTCCCTGATAGGTTGTAGTAGATCGATAGATATACTTGATAAAAATGAACTGAATTTTCTTCTTTTTGGATCATCAATTTTATCGTCATTTATCAACCTTCCTTCAATTCTCAAGGTCCAACTTGGATCATCAGTCTGCTGAATACCATTTTGTATCTGCCAAGCTTGGTTTTGTGATGTGTTTGAAATGAAAAGTCTTAACAAGCCTTTAGTTTTGGGGATCTTAGACAAATGTTCTTGTAAATCATTTGCCTTTCTAGCAATCAAGATGTCCATTCGCTTTTCTGCAGCGACAAGCTTTCTATACAGATCAACTTCTGGAATGACAGTTTCTATCTTCTTAGATATATTAATATCAGTAGGGCGTTGCATGTTTAACTCTTGACTGGCTGATGTTATCGCACAATTGTCTGTTATTAACAGCCATTTTGTATTTTCTTGTTTATATTTTTTTAAAAAAATCGACGTCTGCCAGTTTTGAATATAGTACGTGTCAATAAAAATTCACGTTAAATTTTGATAAAAAAAAATAAGTAGAGGTCAATTCATTAACTATAATAAGTTTTTAAGAAGTATAATACGAACTTGAAAATGAGTGCTGTTAAATTGCAATCAGGAGATGATGATTGGGAAGATGTTTCTGAGGAACCTCAGAAAGAATTGTCTATTGAAGAAGAATATCAACTATGGAGAAAAAATTGTCCCTTTATGTATGATTTTGTATCTGAAACTTGTTTAACATGGCCAAGCTTAACTATTCAATGGTTACCTGGGAGTGAAATAGAATCGAATGGAATCAAGCAAAAACTGATACTGGGTACTCATACAAGTGAAGAAGATACTGAGTATTTAAAGATAGCATCCACTCAATTGCCAAAGACCTTGCTAAACGATGATGATGAAGAAGATAATGAAGTGAACAATGGTGAGTCTACAGCGAACACTGAAGAAGGTGAAATCAAATCAAATTCTGAAAATACGATTCAACCTGATTCAAGATTGAAGATCATCAAAAAGTTCAGACATAATGGTGAAGTTAACAAGGCGCGTTATCAACCACAAGATCCAACCAGAATTGCTACTATTAATGGTAAAGGGCATGTTTTTATATACAATGCTAATGATAAGACTGATAAGTATGAACTAAAACATCATAAAGAGAATGGTTATGGTCTTTCTTGGAGTCCGCTGATTGAGGGTCAATTATTAACTTCATCTGATGATAAAAGCATAGCATTATGGGATACAGATGAAAGAAAACTATTGAACGTGTTCAACACACACCAAGATATAGTGAATGATGTCAGATGGCATAATAAAGATCCAAATTTGTTTGGAAGTGCTGGTGAAGATAAAAGAATTGTTATTCATGATACGAGAACTTCTAATTCAAGACATGTTATACAGCGTGCTGAACCAGTAAATACCATAGCATTCTCTACCTTCTCCTCCAATTTATTCGCTGTTGGTTTGCAAGATTCTTCCATTGAACTATTTGATATAAGAAATCCAAGTAGAAAACTACATACAATGATGGGTCACTCAGAATCTGTTACTTCCTTGGACTGGGATCCTCATCATGATGGTATAATTGCTACTGGTTCACAAGATAGAAGGGTAATATTATGGGATATAAAAAGAATAGGCGAAGAACAAAATCAGGAAGATGAAGATGATGGTGCTCCTGAATTATTTATGATGCATGCAGGACATACCTCTCCAATAACAGATTTATCATTCAATCCCAATATTCCTTGGACTCTTGCTTCTGCCTCTGATAACAACATCGTTCAACTATGGAAGGTAAATAAGAAAATCGCCAATGAATTTGACTTGATGCAAGACGATGATCAAACTGAAATAGATCCATTTACTTTAGAATAATAGTTAAGCTTGACTAAATAGATACTGAAGTGGAATTATCTTATTAGCGAGTATGTAAATACTAGTCTGTAGCAGTAATTTTGAGCACTAACAATTTTTTCTTTCTTTGAAATCGCTGAAAAAAAAACATGAAATAAAATCATACCAAAGATTGTAATTCGTTTGTGTATCAATTACTATACAGTCATTAACCATGTCATTCAATATATTTAAAGGGATTCAACTACCAAGTGCTCTTAATACAAGATGCAAGCATACATTTATTAGATCTCATAAACACAAGAGAGTAACAGTTCAACTTTTACAAAACTGTCAAAATTTTGGTATTAAAGGTCAAATTATCAAAGTTAAACCGAATGTAATGCATAATATATTATATCCTTATAATAATGCTGCTTATATACTGCCAGATCAACCTCCAAGGCTAAAAATTCCTTCAGATTCTGTTATTGCTGCTCGTGAGCTCAAGATACAAAGAAATATTGCTAAGATGAAAGCTAAACAGGAGAAGAGAATAAAAGAGGTTGATAACTTAATCTTGGAAAAATTTGCTGGTAGTAGACCAGCTCCCGTTAAAGAAATAAAGAATTCTGAATTAGATAAGGCACAGTTATCTAAATTGAACTTAGATTTGAAAGTTAACCTAAACATTCCAAAGTCTGTTAAAGCAGAAACTGATACTATATCTGAATCTTCAGGTTACTCAATTTTCCAAGTATCTAATAAGATCAAGGATCTTTACTTCAAATTAAAAGCAGTAAATGGTATACTAGAAACTCCTATCAGTACTTCTTATGTTAAACAGAAACTAGATGGTGCTTTATCACTCTCCATCCCAGTTAACGATATCTCTTTTAGACAGAAAAGAGGTGCTATTTCAGATCCAAAGCTTGAACAAATCACTGAAGTTGGTCAATTCGTGATATTTATTGAGCAACCAGGTTCAAAGGCCTTTGCTGAAATCTCTTTAAAGATTGATGCATTATAATGATCGAAAAGAAAATGAATAATTTAGAATTTATACTCGCATAAGAATGACCATTTGTAAATAGAGTAGCTTATGATTATATTAATTAATTTTATATGTAAAAGAATATTCAAAGGTTCAAGTAATCTATCGTCATATATTACAAGTCAAGTAAGAATCTAGAACCAATGGAATGACACTACTTAAGTTTAATGCAGGTATAATGGCTATCGTATATGAATTTGAAAATATCTATAGAACAATGACTATTGACAGTTTGCTGTTTAAATTTACTAATAGCTAATTATGCCTTTAATATAACAATGACAGAGTCTCCTCTTAAAAATAGCTTACTAATAAATCTTTCCTTTGGTATTGGTTTTAGCTTTTTACCCTTTGAACTTCTAGGTACTTCTGACCATAATTCTTTAACATTTTCCAGTACTAAGTTTGTATGTCTGTCAAATGCCCTTACTTTAGCTAGCATTTTATGATTATTTCTACAAGATATCAGAACAGTTGAACCACTCTCTACAGCTTCCTTCAATATGGACATAGGACCATGCGTAAATTCATATTCTTCCAATTTTTGTAATTCGATATCTGTTAATTCAGCCTTTGGACGATCGATCAATTCACTGGTATAGGTATTGTTAGTATTTATTGATTGTTAATTGAAGCTGTAATAATCTTACTGAAATTATAGAAACTTACGCCATTATATTTTAATCTGTTCACTATTCTATGTTTATAAATTTCCCTCTTATATTTGCCATTCCATTTTGTAGTAAATAATTCTTACTGTTAATTTGAAGTTTTTTAAAAACAAAAAAAGTACCGGAACTCGAAATTGAATTGTGTAAGAAGTTCAATTCCGGTTTATTTTTTTATCCTAATTTGGAAATTATCAAATCGGGTAATAAAATGGCGCACACGTCCAAAATAAAAATTAAATTTGTTGAAATTTTAACGCGTATTTCCCTAAAAGAGTTTAAATTAATTGCATAATTTAATATATCTAAAATTGAAAAATAAACAGTAAAGCAATCACTCTTTTGGTATCTCATATAGTACATCAAACTGACATAAACCATTGACATAAACCACTAACATAAACCACTAACATAAACTATTACAAAATCATATTGCTATGGCTGAATTTACAAGACCAGAGTTCTTTGCTGCCCCAGTGTACGCCAATGATGATAATGAAAATGACAATAATTTAGAAATCATAAAAACTTTTAAGAGGTTTATCAAAGAATTTAGATTGGGCCAAGGTTATATTTATCGTGATCAACTAAGACAAAATGTTTTAGTTGGTGATTACTTTCTAAAAATTGAAAATGAACATCTTATTCATTATAATGATCAATTGAACACCTATTTGATGAATAACCCAAATGAAACCATCCCATTATTTGAAACAGCCATTACAGAAGTTGCTAAGGAAAATATCACACTTAGTAATTTGAATGATCCAGAAGGTGCTAGAATATTAAAATCCAAGGTTCCAACATGTCAATTAATATTAAAATCCGATGCTACCACTCTATCAATTAGACAACTAGATTCTGATCATATTTCCAAACTAATTCGTGTCAGTGGTATTGTTATCAGTGCTTCGTTCTTATCATCTGTTGCCACTTCCTTACAGTTGATGTGTCGTAACTGTCATCATCAACATATATTGAATGTTAGATCCACTTCTGGTAATCCTATATTGCCTTCATTTTGTCTTGCTGTTCCACCAGCTGGTGAAAAATCATCTTGTCCTAAAGACCCATATGTTATTGTTCATTCCAAATCTAAATTTGTAGATCAACAAATACTTAAACTACAAGAATTGCCAGAAATGGTTCCGGTTGGTGAAATGCCTAGACATATCATCATCCGTTGTGATCGTTATTTGACCAATAAGATTGTTCCAGGTACTCGTTGTACTGTAAATGGTATATATACTGTTTATAACAGTAGGGTCAAAAGTGATAAGGCAACTGCCATCAGAACAGCATATATCAAGCTATTAGATTTGTATATGGAAGTGGATCATAATTCAGTTGGTAGTGTTGTGTTTTCTGAACAAGAGGAACAAGAATTTAAAGAACTTTCTAAACAACCAAACTTATATCAATCATTTGCTAGTTCCATTGCACCATCAATTTATGGATCAGAAGATATAAAGAAAGCCATCACATGTTTATTAGTTGGTGGATCCCGAAAACTGATGCCAGATGGTATGAGATTAAGAGGTGATATTAATGTTCTATTATTAGGTGACCCTGGTACAGCTAAATCGCAATTATTAAAGTTTGTGGATAAAGTTGCACCAATCTCAGTGTATACATCTGGTAAGGGTTCTTCTGCAGCGGGTCTGACTGCGTCTGTTCAAAGAGATCGTGGTAATGGTGAATTTTATCTAGAAGGTGGTGCTATGGTTCTAGCTGATGGTGGGGTTGTCTGTATCGATGAATTCGATAAGATGAGAGATGAAGATAGAGTTGCTATTCATGAAGCTATGGAACAACAAACCATTTCAATTGCTAAAGCTGGTATTACCACAGTTCTGAATTCAAGAACTAGTGTCTTAGCTGCCGCAAATCCAATCTTTGGTAGTTATAATGATATGAAATCACCGGGTGAAAATATTGATTTTCAAACCACTATTTTGTCCAGATTCGATATGATTTTCATTGTCAAAGATGATCATAATGAAGCTAGAGATATCTCGATTGCTAATCATGTTCTTAATATACATACTGGTAAGGGAAATGCAGAAATTGCTGGTGAAATTTCAATTGAAAAGATGAAAAGATATATATTATATTGCCGTACGAAATGTGCACCTAGACTTTCAGATGAAGCTTCAAGGATATTAAGTGACTATTTCGTCGAAATCAGGAAACAAATTGAAATCGATGAAAGCATCACAGCACAAAGATCATCAATTCCAATCACAGTTCGTCAATTAGAAGCCATTATTCGTATTACGGAGTCCTTGGCTAAAATAGAACTATCAGACACAGCTGAAAGACAGCATGCATTGGAAGCTATCAGATTATTCAAAGCTTCTACCATGGGTGCCGCCAAATTATCGCTAAATATCCAGACAGTTCAAATCAAAGCAGAAGTTACAGAAATTGGTAAATACCTATATAAAAGACTTCCAATTGGGTTTTCAGCTGCTTACTCAACTATTGAAAAGGCAGTGATTATTGATCAGAAGCATTCTCAAGTTGCACTTGATAAAGCTTTAGAAGCGTTAGAAAAACAGGAAAAAATCGAATTCCAGAATCAAAGACAAAGAGTTCTAAGAATTCGTTAAATTCGCTAAGGGTGTTTAGAGAAGAGTTATGGTAAGTAGCGTTTTAATTTGTTTTGTAATACACATCAAATAGGTTTTAGTTGAGGTTTCGTTTTGCAGTATCTTGACTCATGAGCCAAGGCTACAAACTATAAGTAATATTTGAATAAAAGAGTACATGATTTTATTGTATTAACGTAAAGAATAATTATGTAACTAGAGTTTTTCTATTTTGTGCCAATGGAGCAACTAATTCTGTTGCCCTATTTAAAACGTTTTGTATTCTACCTTTCAATACATTCGATGAACATTCAACTGATAAATCATGATAGCTGATTTTTGCAGTGTTTTTACCAATTTTTACAGTAGCACCAGATTGATTCTTATCTTCAACAAATGCCTCTCCAAATTGAGCTTCCAGGATTTTACCAATTCTATCTATTCTTGTGGAAATCGATGAGTCAGCTAGTGATGTCTGAGATCCTGTGTGTTCGTGTTCAGAATCAGTACCTTCATGGTTCTCATGTTTATGGGAGCATGTCTGGGATGATATTTTAACAGATGCTGGAGAGGTATCAACTGACATTAATATAGCTACGACTGAGTCTGCAATGCTATCATTTATAATACCACCGGTCCATTCAACAGTGCATATACTATTAATTAACGATATTTTTATTTCTTCCATGATGGTGACCTCAAATTCATCCTTGTCGTCAATAAGCACCTCAATATAACCAAACATTTGAGTCAAATGCCAATATATCAAATCTCTACCAGCATCGATTCTCAGAGTTTGACGTTCCTTAACAACAGTTGATGTTAGACCTGCATATTCTCTTAAGTCATCGACTTTCATTAAATTCAAATCAAAATCTTTGGATACTAAAACTCCACTAATTATATTGCTCTGCTTTTGTTCTTCGACAATTGTACCCATAGCTTTGGCTATCTTTAATCCTTTGAATTGTAGACTTAACTCATCACAATTTCTGGGATTATATACTTTTACTTCATTTTCAGTACCTTTAAAGTGTGAGTATTTTGATAATAATGCAGATTTCAATCTTCCCATTGGATTGGATTCGCCATGAACAAGAATAATAGACTTTGGGTCAACCAATTCGATAAATTTGGAATTTTGCTCATAATCAACATGTGCAGCGAATGAAATTTCCTCAATGGCTAATCTCCTAGGAATGACGGAATCTGGATTATTCATTGAAGGGATAGTATCAGGTTCAGTTAGCAATATTTTAGCAATAGTACCTTCGACAGAGTAACCAGTCATAATAACTGTGTTTCTGGAATCAGGAGCCCATTTCTCTAGTAACTCTCTCGATACACCATTTTGTAGCATACCGGGCGTTGCAATAACAACACAAGGGCCAAAATCATCGAATCTATCCAAGTTCTTGATGTTCTTAACGTGTTTAAATTGAAATGGGTTTGTATTATGGTCTCTAAACTGCCTTCTAATATTATCGTTCATCATATTAATGTATGTTTGAAAAACTGTCAAACATTTTTTAGCTAATGTTGATGCATAATATATATTTATATTTTCTAATTCTTGATGTTTTTCCCAATATTCATCTAATATTAATAATAGTTCCTGGGCAGTCCCTAAGGCAAAAACTGGTAATAAACATCTACCACCTTTTAGTAGTGTAGAATGTATTTGATTAGTTAATTTAAGTTCTTTTTCTAATCTTGGTTCATGAGTAGCAGTACCAAAAGTAGATTCAGTGATCAACACATCTGGTTTTGTTGAGGGAACCTCGGCAGAGTTTAAATGTCTACTTTCTTCTCTAGAATAATCACCCGTGAATAAAACTTTAAGACCTCCAATTTCAATAAAATACATGGCAGCACCTAAGACATGACCAGCATGATATGCAGTAAATCTTATACCATCAACTTCCATTGTTGAATGGTAGTCCACGGTTTCAATTTTATCGAAAGATTCAGTTAAATCATCATCAGTGTATATGGAGTTAGCACTACCAATTGAAGTGACTTTCACAAAATCATTTAATAACCATCTATAGATTGCCTTAGTAGGATGTGTCATGAATACTCTGCCTTTGAAATTTGTGTGTTGCATTACATATGGTAAAGAGGCAGCATGATCTAAATGGAAATGTGAAATTAAAAGAATGTCAACAGTAGAAAGGTCGAACTCGTCATAAAATGGTAATCCTGCTATTCCAGAGTAAGCAGGATGTACACCAGCATCCAACATTACAGTTTTACCCTTGTATTGTATTATATGACAAGACCGACCAACCTCATTACCACCACCAAGGGCCACAAATTTGAAAGAATCATTTACTTTCTAATAGAAGTAGGATTGTTGAGTTATTGTTAGTATGAAACACCGGTTAACAAATGATAGAATAGACTATAGTTGTAATACTTACATTTTCCTCCTCAGATGGCATCTTTGCTTCTTTATAATCTTGTATCTGGTAAAAAGTAGTAGTTATAAATGTGATTGTTTTGCAAATTAATATATGAACAATTTTCTTTTGATTTTTCTGCGTGGAAATATCAATTTTTATTTAGCAGTACGTTTAATTTGAAGTAGTTCTTCGAGATAAGAGAGTCACAAGATATAGGGGACGCTAAATGTTGAGGGCTTTCAAAATTGGTGCTATATTTGATGGTTTTAGTGTGTTCTCTGTAAGGAACATATCCAACAGCCCCTCGCTGCTTATAAAGGCTAACAAGATGCCACCAAGACCAAAATTAAATGAAAGTGAACTAGAAGAAGCATTTGTCAAAGGTGGTTCAGGTGCTGGAGGTCAAAAGATCAATAAGACTAACAGTAAGGTTCAATTGAAACATATACCAACTGGCCTTTGGATAGAGTGTCAAGCTACAAGATCTAGAGATCAGAATAGAAAGATTGCAAGAGAATTGCTAGCCATGAAGGTTCAACATCACTTAAATCCTGAAACAAGTAGAATCACCGCTTTAGAGGAGAGGAGGATACAACAGCACAATAGTGCTTTCAAGAAGACTAAAAGGAAATATGCAAAGTTAGATGAGCAACGTAAGGAAAAGAAGGCAAAAGAAGCAGAGGAAGAGGAAAAATTGGTAAGAAGATTATTTGGTAACATTGAACACATTGAACTTGATATGCCTGATTCAGACACCAAACCAAAGAAAAAATAAACTATTACTCTACTAGTGCAATATAAACCATTGTATACCCATATAACATTAATCTTAGCATTATTGATTGAAATAAATGAAGTTATGAATATTTCTAATACCACATTTTTAGTGCTCGATAATTCTCAAATAGGTAATTTCTATATTAGGTAATTATTTTTAATTTTTCATTTTTTTGAGAGGATAATAGTAGGTGCTGTCAAAAACAGGAAGACAAACAAATACAACTAATACTAAAGTTTCGATTCTAATAAAGATTTCAAGGCCTAAAGATGTTGTCTGCTACTGAAAAGAAGGTGATTCAAGTAGCCTTCTTTATAAGGTATGGTATTGCAGTCGTAATGCCAAGTATTTCCACGAGGTTGCAAACTTCAGTAGAATTCACCACATTGGTTTCATCATTTAGATCTTTGAAGGAAGGTTGTTTCTTGTATTCTGGAGGATTAGACGTTTATAATGGTGGTGTTGTACATCATAATCCTATAATTATATTTCTTATGCAATATATTATTGATTTCAGTGACCTCTTCTATGCAATTTTGGATTGTTTGATTGTTTACTTATTGATCACATTAGCAAAGAAGATTAGTAAGGATAATACCTCTTTTCAACCATGGTTAATTGGTTTGATCTACGCTATCAATCCATTAAGTTTCTTATCCACATTAAGTAAATCAACCACCTTATTCAATAATCTCTTTATATTATTGGCCTTTTGCTCCATATATTCAGACAATGTATTGTTATCAGCGTTTTCAATTTCATTAGCATCACTGATGAGTTATTCTCCAATATTTTTAGTCATACCGCTTAGTAAACTATGTTCAGAAAGAAAACTATCAGTAGTGAAATATGTTACAGCTGTTATTGTTTTCTTGACTTCATTGATTGGTATTTCCTATAAAATTTCTGGTGATGATATTAAGTTTTTAGATCAGACGTTAGGAGTTATTATAAAATTTACAAAGATTGAACCCAACCTAGGATTATGGTGGTATTTTATTACAGAGATGTTCGAATTTTTTATTCCTTTTTTCATTACAGTTTTTAATCTATTTAATGTTTCGTTTATAATCCCAATGACACTAAGATTAGATGGTTTGAACGCATTTATTCTGAGTTTAGGCTGGTTGATATTTAGTAAATCATATCCAACACTAGGTGATCTATCATTATATCTATCATTATTATCATTATTGAACCACAATTTTAAATATTTGAGATATCCTATTATCTCGGTTCTATTATTTATTCATTCAATCGCTTTATCACCAATATTTTACAAGTTATGGATCGATATTGGTTCAGGTAACTCGAACTTTTTCTATGCCATTACTCTGGTCTATTCATTGGGTGTTGCATCTACAATTACAGATTTTACGTGGGCTGCCATCAAAGAAGAGTATGGTAATGATACTGTTAAGATTTCACAACATTAACTGGGAGATAATATGCTAATGAATTTCCGATGAGCATAAAGCACATACCGGGCTTTGGATATACACTGCTGTACCACCATAAAATGTATATAAAAATACTCTATTAGAAAGCTTATTAATTTCTCTATTTATCAATACTATTTTCTAGTATATCTGTCATATAAATATTTCCTTTTATCTTGTTAAATCCCCTTTGTAATGATCGGCCTTCCAGGCGTGTATATACCGATTCTTTAAAATGTTTATTTATAAGATACTTATAGCATGAATACTTTCAAATCTCAATATCTGCCAACCTTATTTGTTACTCAAACATGAGTGCTAATAGTACTAAGGTTCCTGGCAACAAGCATGTTTCTAGAGCTTGCCTTGAGTGCCGTCATAAACACCTACGATGCGATGGTCAGCTTCCTGTATGCAAACGCTGTAGGGACAGTGATAAAGAATGTTCATATGTTAAGAGCCATCGTGGAGGTGCCAGAAAGAAAGGTATTAAAAAGTCTAAGCTAGATTCGAAGAACAAACTTGATCTTCAACTACCTTGTACTGGCTCTAAGGTATGCCCCAATGGACATACCAAAGAAAATTGTGGATTTTTAGAGAATGGTGCTTTAGATGGTCTACCATGTAGTGATAAAAAGGCTGCAGCCGACATCACTATTGATTTGGAATCAATCATCACAGGAACTGCATTAACAGCTAAAGTCAGAAGTTATATTAAACAGGATTTCGATGTTGATCATGTTATTACAGTTTATTACCAATATTTCCATAGTGCCCATCCAATTCTACCTCCACTTAACAAAATAAAGGAATATATCACACTACTAGATGAACCAAGAGAACTATTATCCATAATGAAGCTCATAGGTGATGGTTATACTACTGGGTGTTACTCAAAAAATACAAGTGAGCTCTTTGAAATAATTTGTGAAATAATCTGCAACATAAATAACTTCTCCACTCAAAAAGACTTGGTCTCTCTGCAATGTCTTATTCTATTGTCATTGATTTGCCACATTTCTGCTTTCCACGATCTTAGTGCTACTTTAAGAAACCAAGCCCTAGATCTTATCATAGCTTTGGATATTAATAATCTAGACATAGATAATTTTAATCATATCACTGATGTCAATGGCAACACTGCTGGATGTGCCACAAAATCACAGCTGGATAAAATCAATTCTGTCTTAACGCCTACTGATAGCTTTGAATTAAATATAAATTTTTTCAACACACCTAGAATCAGAAGATTAGGAGAAAGTGCTGTTAATGAAAGTGCTAGGCGCTCATTCTGGGAATTGTACTTTCTAGATATCATTATTGGTTCCTCAGATGGTAAATCGTTATCTAAATTGACATCTATGAGATGTTTCATAAATTTCCCAACAATCCCTTCGAAAACTGAATTCGATTACGAAACAAGATCACACGCATCTAAACTTGTTGATGAGGCTGTTAGATTAAATAATGTCATCTTTTCAAGTAAGGCTATAGGTTCACAATTCACCAAATTAAACGCAGCTATATCCAATTGGGATCTTAAGTTTTCTAATCCTGACTTATATCAACTTCCATATATGGTTGATAAAAATGGTACTGTTAATGAAGGTATTCATCAGGGTTTGGTGATGTTAAATTATGCCAAGATATTTACACATAGACCCTTGTCATTTCTATGGAGATCTGATTTGCCAAAAAACATGAAATGTGTCGAACTTTATAGCCAACAATTAAACCAGTTAGATAGTAACAACAATTGTGAAGATTTACCAACAGAAAAGGAATTAATAAATTCAAGGAAAATTATAGAAACAAGAAAGACCATTGATGCTGCCAATTCAATTATCAGAGCCTATATGGATACAGGGCCTGTAAAAGCACTGAAGAGAACTCCTCTAACTGCTTGTTCATTAGCGTTTGCTGCACTAATACATTTATCTTCATACTTATGGTCTACACAGGCATTGAAAAATGATACACAAATGGGATCGTTCGATATTAATGATTTATGCATTTATGAAGAGTATATTAAACTTGAATTAGCAGGTATTTATCAAATATCTGCAAAATGGTATTTAAGTTCGAAGATATCAGTGTATTTATTGGAAAGTGTCAGTAAACTGATACCTGAGCTATATCAAAAATTAAAGAACCATTTTCAGCATGTCTTGTCAAAATCAGAGCAAGCTAATTATTCAGATCCATCATCGGTTAAGTCCAGCAGTCCCAGTATATATGTAGTAAGCGATCAAACAAACAATCAAACAACCAGAACGAAGGATTCATCTACCGATTTAACATCTACAACTACTCCAACTATGGATGACTCTGATTCAAGAACTACGACTAAGTACTTGGAACACAGTAATAATGCAGCCTACAGTTTTGATATAGACTCACCGTTGATGCTCAGTAATGAAGATCAACAACCTCCACCATCGCCCGCAAACTCTGATACAGGTTGTAATTGGATTGATAAGAACGAATTAGATTTTGATTTTGACGATTTTGATTTCTCAGAAATCAACATGAATTCGATGGAAAATATTTATAATCAAAATGATAGCTCCAAAGATCAAGTTCAATGAGTAATTCAGTAATATTGATAATGACATGATGAGGATATTTTATGTAGGAAATTACAGTAGAAAAGGAAGTCAAGTAAGAATATTCTTTCAATTTAATTTTCTATAAATAATTAGTTTAACTAATAACAATGATAATGATATATAATAAAAATATTAGGTGAGCCTGAATTTTAATATGATGTGTTAATTCTTCTTTTTATTCAATGAATTGGTGAATGATTCTTTAGCTAATTTAATTAGTGTATCTAGTTCACCGCTATCTTTACACATACTGTAAAAAGTAGTCGCTGGATTGCTAATCAACTTATATGGATGATCATATTCAATTACCTCACCAGCATTCATAACCAGAATCTTATCATAATCAATAATAGATCTCAATCTATGAGCAATTGTTAAAATGGTGCTATCTTTGAATTCTTCTCTGATTGTACTTTGAATTCTAGCATCTGATTCATAGTCAATTGAAGCTGTAGCTTCATCCAACAACATAATCTTTGGTGAGCGTAATAACGATCTGGCTAGGCACATCAACTGGCGTTGTCCCTGTGATAAGTTTCCACCCCCTTCTGTGACATCATTATCTAAATTCAAGAACTTATTGAGATTTTCATCATCATCAGATACCGCGCTAGACTGGCCAACAGTTTCTCCTTCAGTGATTAAATTTACTCTTCTTAAGGCTTCAAATATTTTCGAGTCAGAATAAGCATTGAATGGATCTAAGTTGGATCTAATAGTACCTGTGAACAAAGTAGGATCTTGTGGGATAATAGTTATGGCTTGCCTCAAATTCTTTAAACCGATGCTGGTAATATCAACACCATCGATTTTAATGAAACCAGTGTCTGGATCAAGGAATCTGAATAATGCAGTAATAATAGTTGACTTACCAGCTCCTGTTCTACCAACAATGCCAATTTTATTATGTGGTTCAACATCAAATGTAACATTTTTGATCACTCTTGGTAGGTTTGGAGCATATCTTAGTGATAAGTTGTTTACTTCTACTCTACCATACTCAGGCCAATCCTTTGCTGGTTTATTCTCTGGAACAAATTCAGCAGGTTCTTCCTCAATATCTAAGTATTCCTTTAATCTTTCAACAGAGTTCATTGTCATTTCAACATTTGCATACAATCTGACAACCCATAAAGCACTTTCATTAAATGAAATAGCATATGATAAGGCAATACCAGCCATACCAGCGTCTAACTCATTTATTTTATAAAGGACGAAAACACCACTGAAAAGTATAACCAATGAGCCCACTAAGTCATTTCTGATACTTAACCATCTATTTGAGATCCACATATAGAAAAATGGTCTATTATTATCATCAATTTTGTTAATGTTTTCTTGTAAAAACTTACGTTCAATACCATAAGCTCTAATTGTGCTAACCCCAACTAAGGTTTCACTAAAATGTTGATGAATTGGAGATTTTGTGATAGATTCAAATCTTTTCAACTCTCTGGAACTACTTAGATAGAAAAAAGCAACAGTATAGTATAGCAATAAAACAACAATAGCTAAGAAAAAGAAGCCTGGTGTGATATAAGTAATCAAGATCAATGTGAAGATGACTGATACAATACATGAAGCAGCATAATCAGCAAAAGGAGTCAATTCTTGGTCAATGGATTCAATATCCTTAGAAAATCTATTCATAATTCGTCCAATTGGAGTGGAGTCAAAAAATCTTAAACGAGCTCTTAAAACCTTAGATAAAACTAATTTAAACATTCTTGATGAAGCTCTGATACCTGAAAAATATGAAATGAACAGCCTAAATGAGGAAATACAAGCAATTCCAGTACCTAATAGACCATATATCGTGATATAATAAATCGATTCATCAGTTTGTTTTAATATATTTAGTTGTCTCCCGACATTTAAATACTGCAAATATAATGCCATAACAGGTTTACTAATAAAATCTAATGAGCCGAATGAATTTGAATCAGCATATGAAAAAACTTTAATTGCATCGTTACTGGCAGCCCATTTACGAACCCACCATGATTGACCGATACTGAACCCTTGCCCAGCAACAAAAACGGCTAAAATTAATAAGAATATATTGGTACCACCAAATAATTTACCAAACCATCTGTATACTTCGAATGAGACAACTCCGTCCAATTTAGATTCCTCAGCAATTAGTTTTCCTTTTTTCAAGGTTTCTAATTCCTCGGCCTCTTGGTTAATCAGTGGATTATGTTGATTATTCTCTTCTTCTTCTTTCTTTTGTAGTTTGCTTTTCAGCTCCTCAATTGCAATAGGCGTCAAAGTTCCTTTCAAGTTGGCAGAAGAGTTGTTTCTGGAATTAATGCTTGATTTGATCATATCGTCATCAGCACCAAGGGCACCACTATTCAGTAAGTCTTCAGGTGTTCCTTGTTTGAAAACTTTACCATTATCCATCATAACAACAAAAGCTGCTTCTTTAATCGTTAAAGCAACATTATGAGATACTAAGATAACAGTTCTATCTTGCATCAATGGGCCTGATATACATTTTTCATAGATCCATAAAGCAGTATGCGAATCGACGGCGCTCAAGCAATCATCAAGTAATACATGTTTAGAGTTAGAATATAATGCTCTTGCCAGTGAAACTCTCTGCTTTTGTCCACCAGATAATGTTATACCCTTTTCACCAATTTCAGTTTGGTCGCCAGCATCTAATATCTCAAAATCTTTTGTAAGCCCACATGCATTGACAACTTTATTGTAACGATCATTATTGAAAGGAGAAGCAAAGATGATATTATTTCTGATCGTATCGTTTAATAACCAGGCAGCTTGTGAACAATAAGCAACAGAGTCGGTGTACCCATTGACATCAACTTCTAAATCTTCTCTTGCTTTATATCCAGGCAAGTAAACTTCCCCATCAATCAACTCCATTTCTCCTAACAAAGCCATTAAAATTGAGGTCTTACCAGAACCAGTTGGGCCAATAATAACGTTTAATTTACCCAACTTGAAATCAATAGAAATATCTCTTAATTTGAAATCAACATCTGACTTAGAGTTCCAGCTAAAACTAGCATCCTTAAACCCAATTTTATTATTTCTAATCTTTGAAGCAGTCAACTGTTCATATTTAGTTGATTCACTTTCATCCAAAAATTCTTGGACTCTATCTAGTGAGACCTTTGATTGGATTACAAAACTTAACATTTCAGAAAATTGATCTAAAGGTGCTCTTAGAAGATTGAATAATGACAAAGCTGTGAATGCAATTGGAGTAGTTAAAGTCTTTCCAGAAATAAAGATGTAGCAACCAAAAGACGTTATAGTGACGACGGTTGGGGTAATTAACCAAACAGCAGTAGACAGTATCCAAATCGTGCTCCTCTTTTTCAAATATTCTAACTCTTCATGTCTAATTCTGAAGATCTCTTCTTTGAACTTATCTTCCCAAGCAAAAAATTTAATAATTCTGATGGACTGGAATGTTTCATTCAACTTTTGAATTCTACTATCAGTAACTTCCAACATTTGTTTTTGTAAGTCGCCTGTTATACGTACTAGCTTGTAACTGATTGGAGTCATTAACATTATTGAAGCAGCGCCTACCAGGGCAGGCCAACCTAATAAGCCATACAATAAAGTGATGGAAATAACAATCATACAAGTAGCACTTACAAATGAATGCAGATAGGCACAAACCTCACTGATTTTGAAGGCATCTACAGCCATTAAGTTGATGATGGCTCCTAAATTTTTCGAGGCTTTTGAACTTTCTTCTTCATCATTCTTCCCAATGTCTAAATCCTGTTTTACCACATCTGTAGAGAGATCTTCTTTAAGATCGGAGTCGCTAGCTTCAGTAGTTGAAACCTTTCTGCGTAAGGCCTTAGCATATACCTCACTGATAACTAATGATTTAATTCTGATACAGACCCTTCTACCAGTGAATAGGGCTTGACTAGAGCTAATAGATCCTAGAAGTTTGAAAGCAAACATTAAGAATACATAGAGCCAAGCAACATTTTTAGAAGTTGAGCTCTGATCTTCAACGTATTCTAAAATTCGTTTTAACAGTAGAGTAGGAGCAAATAAGATAACAGCCTCCATAAAGGCCCAAAACCCTTGTAATAATAAATAGTTCTTAAAGAAGTACATCAATCTCTTTGAAAAGTTCAATTGAGAGTTTGATTTACTAAATTTCTTGAATTGTTTGATAACATAGTATGAATAGTCATCCATTTCTAAGTCCCAGACTTGATCGATCTTTAAAACACTTTTATATGACTGCCAAATTAAAGGATCAATCCAGCTGAAAGTTATGAATCTGAATAGATCAGTAGTTGCTTCAGGTGATGGAGTAGTTTTGGGATCAGTGATGTAGATCGATGGAATTCTATATCCAATTTTTGATGTTAATAGATTGACAAATAATAATGTTGAAATGATAAAATTTATCTTATAGTATGAATCATTTGTTGTGTGTCCAATTAGGCTTGATCTAAATGATAATGATGTTGGGATATATAAAAACAAATATGACACAAAGTTGTTTACCCATAAATTAGGAATGATATTCAAAATTGTTTTGATTTGATCGTTGATATTAATTAATCTGACAAACGCAGTTAGTAGTAACCAAGACCATAAAATAATTTGAATTTTACCTCTTCCATAGTAAACTTGAGCAAAAATTTGTAACAATAACAATAATACTTCAAACACTACCCTAAATTTTTCGAGTGATGATCTTTTTAGTTGTTTTAATTCTCCATGGATTTTACCATTTAGTTTAACAGCAGGTAATGAGGATATATCATAATGACTTAATTTTATAGCCTCTGTGAAATCTTTGGTTTCATCGAAAGAGTTTAATAGTGGGCGGTACTCGCTACTGAGGTTTCTATGCAAAGCTCTATAATTCAATATACCCTTACCAATAATGACTATCAATGATATTGAAAGGATGATTGAAGGCAAATATGACTCGAAATACACATGCCTAGCACACTTTGTAAAATCATCAAAGTCCCAGAACTTCTTACAGATAAGTGGCATAATGGCTCAATTTAGGCACTTTATCACTCAGTCTAAACTTTATGAAGCTATCTGTACGAGTATTTTGAATTGATGGTGAATCTACTTCAATATGATAGGGGTATATTCAAAATTGAAATGAGAGCTGATTAACCATTTGCTAATCGAATACAATTTTTTCGCAATATTTAATCCGGACATTTGTTCTCAAGAAAGCCAGGTGTGGTGTGGATATTAATCTAGAAGTGCTGAAATTGTTGTAGCTCTTGTTGATTGCTTAAGGTCTAAATACAACCAATTTAAAGATAAATGTTCCAACTTCTTTCATTGTGTTCAAATTGATTTTACTGGCTTTAAAATAATGGTTTTCTACTTATACTACTTCCAGGATCACTAATACTGTTTGGGCGTGTTCCTATCGATTATTCGGAGACTAAAAAAAGACTTGAATTTAATCATTACATTCATTTTAGTTAATATTGTGCAAAAATGTCTTCATCATTGGGCTGATGGATACATTCGAATTGAACATGGTCTTTATCATTCCTTCTAATAAATAGCGAGAAGACTGGTACCTAAGCTGTAGTTTCTTTTGCTGTTAGATCCTTTGGTCTAACATCAACAGCAACGCTAACTTCTAGTGGACGACCTTTATATTCAACACCAGCGAACTTGGTTACCTTATCATCAATTGAGGAACCTTCGATATTCAATTTAACAAATGCAAACCCCTTATTTCTTCTTTCAATATCCTTACCTTGATCTATCAATTTTTGAAGTCTAAAAGCAGGTAGTCTTTTGAATGGAACAGATATCCATTCAGTAGTCTCATCCTTTGACTCGAAGAACTCCTTTAAATCAGTTGAGTTTACTGAGAAGTCTAAGTTTCTTAAATATATAGTATCAGTAGATTTGATACCTTCATCAAATGGGATCTTTTCTTTTTTGTTTGACTTTCTTGCATTGCTGATGGAGGCTGGATTCGTGGCGAGAACTGGAGTCAAAGAAGTTGTTTCTTTAACTTTCTTCTCAATCACCGGCTTCTCTGACTTTGCAACAATTGGCTTAGATTCTGTTCTTGGAGCAGGGTGTCTCAAATAGATTTTTCTACCCTTAAATTCTAAATCAGTGTATTTGGAAATGATGGCGTCTAAATCTTCACCTTCCTTAGAAAATGTTACAAAAACGTAACCTTTTGATTTTGGTTCAGCAGATGTGGTATTCTTTCTTGGTTTTCTGATTGGAATTTCGATTGTGGAAGTTTCATAATCTTTAAATAAGTCCTTTAATTCATCTTCAGTGGTTGAATATTCAATATTACCAACGTATAATTTGTTAGCTGGCGCTGAAGTTGTTGATTCTGGGGCTGACATGTTTTTTAACTCTTGAAGAAATTTGTGTAGTTCTGTTTAACAAGTCTGTTATAGTTTTGGGTAAAGACTGAAATTATTGCAAGAACAAGACTTATGATTAGATATACTAGGTGGAATCAAACCAAATTATTAACTAATAAATGCTGGAATGTGATGGAAATTGATGATTTTATAAAAGAAAAAAAAGCAGGCGTCGTCGTCGAATTTTTCAGAAAGTAGAGGAAGCCAAATCGGGGTCTTGTGGCTGGTGCATAAATACTTATTATTCAAAAGATAGTAGACTAGGCCCATATTGTAGTCTTCAAAAAGATTGTACTAGACTCAAAAAGTCTCAACTTTAATAATACGAACAATAAGTCTTCACCAGCCGTACCTGCAATTACAAGGGAAAATAAATCTATAATAAATATTTAACACTCTCAATCATTATACCAATTACTCCAAGCTATATGTGAGAATATGATATATACTTCATAGTCAAGAGAAATTAGAGTGATCACATCCTACATCCTACATTAATATTATTAAACTACTTTATAAAATCTTTAGGAAAAATTGTTATATTACATATAATCAATATTGTATTTGATAATTAGTCAAGGGTAATCAGTGTAATGTGTTATCTGCTCTTATATATATTCATTGTTGAACCCCATATGAAAAAAAAAAATATACAGCTAAGACAGAAAGTTCATTCCATTCATAATTGACGAATTACACTACTGAAATCTTGTCAAAAGAAAACAAAAGGTCTGATATTATTATCTTCTCCTTAATGTTTTTCATTGACTTGATAAATTCGGCAGGTGCGTCTTTTTAGCCCTTAATTCTTCCTATACCTACCAGTTTATTCTGTTAAGCTTAATATAGTTCTTGTAGAAAAAGCTTTTCTCAGTCAGGTTTAATCACTATTTGCAAAATAATAGGAAACTCATTTATCTTTTATTCAATGTTTAAATTTTTGTTTAAAAATTTGTGTTTTCCAAAGAAAGAATAATTATGTTTTATCCAATTTTATTTTCAAAAAAAAATTTATGATAATTATTTTAATATATACATTATAAATATTATATTATACAACTCATTTATTATATCACCATGATTCAATGATTTAAAATATCGTTTCATATTGAATATGTTTAATTGTTGTTTAGTTATGATATTGACCTTTCAGATCACGTGCCTCAAGGCCTAATCCTTTCATTATATCTGAATTATTTGTATAGAAGGGTTTATAATTTGTGAGAGAATTTGAGTATCCCACTAGGACCTTGAGCAATATACATGTTATGAAATTTCATATATTTTAGATCCACTGATAAACCACTAAAATAGCACATAATTTTTACCCCCTAAAAAGACAAGCATAAAAGAAAATAGGGATAAATCATAGAACCACAAATATTGATCAAAAAGACAGCTATTGAAATGAAACTGACTTCTAAAGAAAGCCAATTCTCTGTATAATAAGATATTATACCACCATTGATGTTTTTTTATATGTTTATATATTGTATATTTATAATTAAAGTTATCTAAAGTAATATTAGGATATTGAAAGATTATAGAGTAGAGAGTTTGAGATGAAACCTTAAGAGGTATTTTGAGATTGTCTAATGGTAGTTTAAGTATCAATGTTCATGAAATGATTCCCAAGGAATGTCTGAGACACTCGATAGAGGTTCTGTAGAACGATTTCGAGCTTCAGCAGATGGGCATAGTTTGAAGACATCGCGGTTTTTTTTTTTTCAATATTGTAAAGAGTATATATTAAGATAAAAGTATATAGGGATTAAGAGTAATGTCACCATCTTGTTAATGGATGATTATATTGTTAAAAGACTTCAAAGAATATAATACTATTTTAAAAACCAAGTATAAACGTAGTTTGATAATCTAATTAACATCATTCATAGTACTCATTTGGCATTAAAGCAGATAACTAACCTAAAAATTTAAAAAACACCTTATTTGAAAAAGGGTCAAAGTTAGACCTTTTGAAATGGGAAAAAGAGCAGTATAATCATTGATAATATTAGGAGAAATATGAGACAATTGAAGCACCTGTATACCCTAGTTTAACGTCATTTCGGCGGTTTTTTCCTGATGTTGAGAATTCTCTTCAGCTCAAACGTGTAAATCCGTGATAGTTTAGTGGCTAGAATTACCGTTTGTCGTTGTTTAATAACACAGTACATGGTAGACCGGGGTTCAATTCCCCGTCGCGGAGCTTTTTTTTTTTATAAGTCTGATTTCATTAGACACCCCAAAAAAAAATTGATTATATAATATTGCTTTTCTGTATATGATTCTTTTATAAGATAAAGTACCATCAATATAAGAACAGTATATTAACAACTAGAATGCTCACATATTCAGCATTGCACCTTCTTTAATAAATTATTACTGAGCAATCTTTGATGTAGTTACACGTAGCTAATGTTACTTTCTGTTAATACTAAACAAAAATCAAAACCTGAAACGCCAAAAAAAACACATCAAACTCCCAAATATCTGACAGGAAACAACCAATCAACAACTTCATCATCCTCTGTGCTTTGAAATTTAACTTGAAATTTATATTAGATATATACATATACGTATATTGATTCCCTATAAATCCTTTAAATTATGAACAATATAAACTTCCAGTATAATGATGCTAGTTCTATTGATCTAAGTACATCGTCATCAAATTCTTACCTTAATCCAACTTCCGCCCAACCTTCATACTACTCAAATCAATTCTGGAACAAGCATTCAAACAATCTATACACCCAACCTCAATCTTCATCTCATTATCAAAGATCACTATTCAATAGTCACTCTAATGAAAATGATGAATATTTGAAGATAGATTTAAAGGTAAGAGAATCTCAAATCGAGTCTCTTGAAATGGAAGTTCAAAGATTAAATGATGTTATCTCCTCATTTTCCAATTCAAATTTAAATACACCTCTTCATAATAATCAGAACAGTGTAATGGTACCACCTTCTGTTAATGAACTTTTCAACAAGTTAAGTCAGAACTACAACATAGCTTTACAGGAATTGAATGATACTAAATCAAGATTAGAATCGTTAATCACAGCTATCTCATTAAATCCATCAAATCAAATAACTTTGAATGGTAGATATGATGAATTAGAAATATCTCATAAACTAATCATCAAATTAGAAAATTTACAAGCTGAAAATCAAATGTTATTCAAAATGTTGAGTTTTGGTAAGGCAAAAGAATCTGAGATTGAACTGAATTTATTGAAGAAGGAAAATAAAGAATTAAAGGAAAAACTAAAACAATATGAGAAATCTAAATCATGATTAAGATACATTAGCTATAACCAATGACAATTAAACTACGATGACCATGCACTATTTTCTAATCGTTAAAGTTTATATAATGGACTAAACTATCAAAATCTCTTTAAAAACACATGAACTCTGAAAATTAGTTTTTGCTAAAATTAGAAACTCAATTCAAATGCTATAAAACTTTGATCAACAATTAATCAACATTGTTCTTTATCTGTATTAAATTGAATAGTCCATCAATACTTTAATCATTTGCCACATTATACTTATTCTTCGCTAACTTATCATTTCACTCTTACCATTTACTACAGAATGGGATAGACAACTCATACTTGAATTTTATATACAGCACTCTATAATTCGTTTCAAATCTTTAATAATAACTTGTAAATACATACGTGAAAATATTCATTTTTTCTTACCGAAGAAGTTCATCAATGAGCTTTGTTTTCCTGGTGCAGTCTTTTGCTTCTTAGTTTCAGTTAAAACAGGTGAAGTTGCAACTCTTGCCTTTGGTTTTGCTGGCGTTGAATTAGCCTTAACATTTTCCTTTGGCTTGACAGTAGTAACCAAGTAGCCATCTTCATCATAATGTTCAGTTTTTTCTTCGGTATCTGCTGGTTTAGACTTAATGGTTTGATCGGTTTCAATTCGTTTAGCGTTATTCGACTCTTGAGTTTGACTTGGACTTTGAGTCACAGTAAAACTACTATCAAATAAAGTTTCCAGTTCCTCTTGTGTTTCTTTTTTTGATTCAACTTTATCCCCCTCAGTCAGTTGTTTCTTAATCTTATCGACAGGTAGTTCCACTTGATCACCTTCATGAATCGAGTTCTTCTCATATATTATTGAGTCATCATCATCTGAAAACATACTCTCCAGTTCCTTCTTCCTTGCATTTGCAGTATTCTCTTCAATGTATTTCTTTGTTGTATCTTTTGGTTTCTTTTCTTTGACTTCAATAACATCGACACCCTCGTTGTCAATGTTAGAATCGTGCATTACATTTTGTTCTTCGTTCATCGGTTTAGCTCTACCAAAATTCAGAGTGTTTTGTTGCTTTCCAACTGGTTTTTGAGTCGACTGTAAGTCTTTAGGTTTCTTGTTCCTCTCTAAAATTGCTAAATAAGCTGGCTTCATGCTTGTTTCTCTTGGTTTCTTTTCAAGGTCAGAATTAGCAGTTGCTGTAGTCTTACTTCTGGGCTTTACAGTAATATCCTTTTCGGGCCTAATAGTTGAGCTTGTGCTGGAGCGTATTGTGTTTCTGTCTGCAGAAGGTGTTTCTATAGAGGTACCCAAACTAGATTCAAGAGCTTGAGGACCTTCTATTATTCCATATCTTTTAGGGCAATCATTTGAATCCGGAAGTTCATTTAATCTGGATCTAATAGTGCCAGCACAATCAGAGATCTTTATCTTGGATAGCCCATAAACTTGTATCATGTCAACTTCAGTTAAAGCTTCTTTATCGTTTATATTTTCAGTCAATTTAACCACTTTACCTGAGCTATTCTTTCCAATAATTAAATATGTCGTAGTTAAGTCTGGGTGTGTTAGTTGATATGAATATAATAACTGTTTGGCATCCCCTACTGATGACTCAAGAAGACGCGATAATATTCTATAATTAATAGGTCTTTCATTGTCATATATTTCACAATCTAAAGTACTGAATGCCTTATTCTTGAAATCAACTGTCATTGTAATGCTATTGAGTTTTTAAACGCGCTTTATAATTATATTTTTTCTAATAGTATGAAATGATGGTGATAACTTATATCCAAATTCTTAAACGCGCCATAGATTGGTAAGGCCACTCAACTACTTTTTCTAGTTTTTATTACAATATTACAATAAAATACAAGATTCAAGACTACAAATATGACTATTTAATAGTAATTGGGTGTATATGGGATCATTAAATATCATTATTTTAGTAAAATTTTATTGTTTGAGATTGCGTTTTCTCAAAGATAACATCAATTCTAAAATCTTGGATTCTATCTCATAGGCCTGATCATCATTCAGTTGGGATATAACTGAATCATCATTAAAGTTATTGAAGAAGTCAATTGCGAGGTTATAAGAGCTTTCATACTGATTCTTTATGAGACCAATAGATTTTTGCAGTGCCTTTTGTGTTACAAGATGTTTTCGTTTGTTCATGTTGTCTGGCCCACTCTCTTCGTGACTTCTTTTTGCTAAGTTTGGGGAGTTTAAAATACTTTTGGAATACTGAAGGTAGTTAATTTCAACAACATCTTCAAGTCCTCCATCTTCCTCATCTTCATCTGTATCTATCAAATCTTGATTTCTGGAATCCTCAATATTCTGTGAGATATCTAGGCAATCGCTAAAAATGGAATCATCATTATTTTTTCTGTTTATATTGGTAACATCTGCAGAGCTTTCAACTTGAATATTAGCAACCAAACGCCTGCTTCTGATATTGCCGAAGTTCTCAGCAGTATTTGCATCGCTAACAGAATCAATTATATCTTCTTGCGTCGATTGTTTGCTAGAAGGGGCTTCAATACTATCATTAGTTTCCGGCCTGTTTGATAAAGTTTCAATACTCTCATCGATATCTAAAATTTCTGACTTGCCAACAATTTCTGAAATGAACACTTTTTCTTGTCTAACTATTTTATCTACCCTAATAATGTCAGCAATAACATCATTGTTGGATCTTTGAGCTTGAGTTGCAGTAGCATTATCATTAACTTCATCGCTTTGGTAGTTGTTATCTATATGGCCATATGGAGCTTCAGAGGTTAAATTAACAGCATGGTTTTTCTCTAAATTATCTTGTAATGTAGTATCGTTGATAGCACCATATTCTGTAGATTTTTTGAACTTAACCGTAGAAACTGTCTTCAAGATAAGCTTATTTCTATGATTTCTATTTATTGGTTCATGCTCAAGGAAAGGGTTATCTTCCTGTGTATACTCGGTATCATCAGCATTGGCAGTAGAAACAACAAGTTCGGCAGAATCAAAAGTTATAGGTTTACTGTTGATATGCCCATCCAATTGATCTGCTGAATTTTGACTCTCACTGGCTCCTCTTTGAATGGAACCAAAGTAATCATTGCTCTGTTCATCTTCTAAAGCTTTCTGGTATTTTCCATGAGGAGAAGCTTTTACAACATTAGAATAATGCTGTTCAGGTTGTCCAGTTATTACATTTATGGCATGCTCTTGATTCGCTTTCGGATTTGATTGCTTAGTGACCTCATTTTCAGTATCAACATCAATCGAAGAAGTAGTAATATTAACAGCAGGCTTTTTACTAACAGAAATGTATGACGTCTTTGATGTGTCTGTATGGAAAACATCATTTTGTGCGGTTTCTTGAATATTTCCATCAGCTTTATTGCTTTGGTTGATATTACTGAGTGTTTCTTCGGTTGACATGCCATTATGTGTATCATTCTCAGCTTCAGTAACTGTAATATTATCACAGGCTATTTCTTCAGCTCCATTACGAACAGTGATCAACCCTTCAAAGTCTTTGGCTACATCAGTTTCAGACGATCTATTGAAGCTTTCCTCTCTATATTCAACTAATTCTTGAGATGACTGTGAAATGATTTGTGTGTTGTCAATCTGAGCTGGATCAACAGTATTTTGTTTTGGCACAACTGTGGAGAGAATTTGTGTATCAGCAAATTCTATACTATTATGCGATGAAATCGAGCCTTTTTGGGGGTTTGATGATCTAGTTTTCTGGAATGATGCTATCACTTCATTAGCATTCTTGACTTCAACGTTACTAATATCATAGGTAGCAAGGTATTCATTTGATTCTGGAATGGAGCACAACTCAAACGCCTTTTCATAAAGAAAATACTTTAACGAACCTTTTATATAATCAGATCTGCCTTCTGCAATTGGTGACCCGCGAAATTTATCAATTGAATTTATTAGCTTCAAACCATGTAGAATAAATAAATCCAATAGTCTTATATCACGCAGACATAGATAGTTAAGATATGAGTTGTAGAAGAAGTAAAACTTTAAATGAAAAATATCACTATATTTGTTATTTGGATCGATAACATTGTAATATATCTCCTCCGTAAGTGGTTCTAAAAATATTGAGTCTTTGGAAATGAGACCTTTGAAGAGTTTCAATATTTGGCTAGCATCCCTTTGGAGTATCTTCGATAACAATAATGCTAAGGCTGGCTTTCTGAGATTCTCAAGTTGTTTGTCCTCGCATACATTGATGAATGTCATAAAATACTCTTCAGACCAATTGAGTACATCCAATTGTTCAATGACCAAACTGATTGTGCTTTCAGATTTCTTTGAGACCAAACTTAAGAAGTTTTTGAGCAAGACTTCTCTCATTGGAATTGACTTGATCACTCTGATTATCGGTTGCATTTCATTCAAAGTTAGTGAGGTGTCAAATATCTTAGATTCCATGTAGTTCAATATGTATTGAATTACAGAAGAATCCTTGAGATCTGACTTTAGAACGCAATCAAAAAACTTATATTGGAAATTCTTCAATGCGTGAAGAATAATTTTCAATACTTCAACAGACTTGATTGATGTCAATGATTTGGAGGTTGTCACCAATATATGAATAAATAAATTTTGAATATTATCAACAGTCTCATTATTATCATTTGACTTGAAAAAAACTCTAGCGCCAAAATTCGTCTTGACTAATAAGACGAATTTGGTTATATTTTCCAGTATAATTGAATCATTGAACTTTATTAGACTTGATGTAAATAATGAGAATACTGATTTATATGATTCAATAATCATTAATAACTTAGCAAGATTTGATTGAGACATATTTGACGATGTGTTCAGTTTAACACAGTTCATAAGATTTGACATAGAATGCATTTTATCTTTGAGTGAAATTTGTTGATTCTTCAAGATATTCTCGACAAACAGGGACATGAAAGAATCATGGAACTCAAATATGGTTTCATGCGATAATGAAGATGCATCTTTGATATCGAAGGTATCTTTTAACAATACTTTGATAAGATAGTATTCAATTCCAGCAGATTGCTTAAATTTTGGATTGACTAAATGATTAAATAATGTAACCCCGTTATTAGAATTTTCAGGAGTTCTGTAAGCAGATAAAGGAGAGCTTTTAAATAAATTAGATAAAGCAGATAGAATGAATGGGTTCCATATATGAGTTATTGATCGTGAGCTTGGGTTATTTGCTAATCCATAGAGTATTCTAACGAATGCATCAAAGAAGCTATTATAATTATCATCTTTAATCAGTGATTCACCTTTGAGATTGAAAGAACTGAATAATATTTCTAGACTCCTTGATGGGTTGGAGCTTGCAGAAAGATCTTTAGTCAATACATAAGTTAAGCATCTTGAAGAATGGATGGCCTCACTTCTAACCTCAGAGGTTGTTGATGTCAAAGCATTCTCGAATACTTTCAACCATTTACTTCCGGGAATGAGCAAATCATCTAAATTATTTGAATCGTTATAGAAGAGTAAAGTGATACCAAACCATATATCTAAAGAAGTTTTGGCTTCCCCAGTTTGGATAGCAGATACTAATTGATCAGCAATGTAACTGAAAGTTGTTTGGGATAAAATATGAGGAGAGCATAAAGCAATAGTATCTGTTGATAAGGTATGTGCGATATTATCCAGTAAACAATTTTTAACTTCAAAGTTGACTATCTTAGAATTTATGAACTCTTTTGAGCATTGTAACAGCCATTGAGAAACAGGAAGATATATATTTCCAAGTTGAGAGTCACAGATCGATTGGAACAGTAATTTAATCCAGGACTTGACATTTTTTTCCATCATTACTGGATAATCCATTACCAGACTTTTTAAAATCGTTAACTTATCAATTATTACTCTATTTGAGCTGAACAGTTTCATGTTTAAAGTAGCATATAGTATTGATTCTTGTGATTTCACGTTAAGAATTGAACCTAATCTATGGTCCTTGAGAGTTTGACGGTAAGCAGCTAAAAGTGTTTTGGAAATGTTCTTATTTGTGAGCATTCCTGACATATGATCAATGAACCAAGCAGCAAGATCTGAGTTAGTCTTTGATTTTTTCCAAAATTGTTGAATAAGCTTCGAGTTTGACAAAGTTGTACTTAATACTTTGTTCATTTGAACAATAATTCTTACCAAAAATGGATCATGAACAATCTTAACTCCAGGTGTTATAAGATTTGGCTGTTGTGCCAATATAGCAGTTTCAGTGATTATTAAATCTTTTTTAATCAAACTTGCTAATCTGGTTAGACTGTTGCTGATGATCATAATCTTTCTGTCATCTAAGTCCTTAAGTAGTGCACTAATTGAGGCATAAATCTCATATTTTCTTGGACAATTTTTCATTTCTAAAACTTTGATTCCACCAAATATAAGATCAGTGAATGAATCTAATTCATTTGTGTTCGAAGGAATATCAGCAATGTAACCGGCTGACCAGAATTCAATTTTCTTTGGATCAATAGTAAATGAGGAACTCTTAGATTTTGGGCTTCCATTGTTATTGACTAGTGAAAATTTTGACCTTAATATATGTTTACTATCAGAATCCAGTATTTTAGTTTTTTTCAGTATTGACCTACTAGGAGTTGATATTTCACTTGAGTTAGGGTTGCTATGATTTATTAATGGGGAAAGGAGGCTTGATGATGATGATTGGATCAATTCTTTTGCAAAAAGAACTTTCTTAGTTTTTATTGGTGATGATTTAGTTCCTATCTTTTTACTGTTTGATACTATGTTGATGCAGTCGTCTGGTGAAGGTGAAGGAAACGATGAGTAGTGGGTAATGGGAGATGAAGCAGGAAGTTTATGATTATTACGAAGCTTCATAGGTGAGGGTTGTGATATATGCGGTTCATTACTTGATTGTATCATGTTATCAGATGGTGTTCTATCATTAGTTTTAGACCTAGTACGTAGTATAGGACCTTTATTAGTTTCTTCAGAATGTGAATCCTTGGCTGATAAACTTGAAGTATGAACAGATGATTTACGCCTTTCTATACTTGATGGAGTTCTTGTGGTAGAGGAAGAAGGTATTGTCATTGCTTTGCTTCTAATTCTAGCACTAGTACGAATGGACTTTCCACTCTGCTTTGGCATCTTAGATGATGTTATCAATGATTTATGATACCTCTATTAAAATTCCAAGTTCAATTTGGATTGGTAAACTTAGCAAGCACTATAAATGGGATTATATCTCAATACTAAGCGTCAACACGTTAATAATTATACCAACCTTTATTTTCCAAAAATTTCGTGTCATCTTCCTAATATAGTAATTTCCTTTTCCCGCAAAATAAAAAGCACAACTCAAAAAAATCGACGAAAAGAACAACAAAGCTAGTTAACCTTTATTACCTACAAGCCAACTCAGGGGTGCAATCAACTAGTTAGTATCCGGATATTACAGGTCAATTATTCTCTCATCATAAGATAATGTCTCTAGATTTGAAAAAGATTAAAAAGATTTTCCAAACTTCTACCAAAAAGGGTGAAACCTTTGAGTTACAAGCTGGTTTAAATTCACAATATCCAGCTGTACGTAAATCAACAATCAAGCAAGTTATCCAGCAGATGACACTTGGGAAGGATCTATCATCATTATTTCCAGATGTGATAAAAAATTTAGCTACTACAGACTTGAAATTGAAGAAACTATGTTATCTTTACTTGATGAATTATGCTAAATCAAAGCCTGAACTGGTAATTTTAGTGATCAACACATTCATCAAAGATTCAGAAGATCCAAACCCATTGATTAGAGCTCTAGCAATCAGAACTATGGGTCTTATAAAGGTTGACAAAGTGATCTCTTATTTAGCGACTCCATTGAAGAAAACCTTATTAGATGAAAATCCTTATGTTAGAAAGACTGCTATTTTAGGTGTTTTAAAATATTCAAAATTAGATAAAAAGAAATGTCAAGAAGATGGTTTCTTTGATCTATTATTAAAGCTTTATAATGATGAAAATAATCCAATTGTTTTGTCAAATATTCTTGTTGCCATTACTGAAATTAATCAAGAATCCACAGATTCTCCCGAGTTAAAAATAGATTTAAATGACGATAAGTTGGATCATTTGTTAGTATCATTAAATGAATGTAATGAATGGGGCAGAATCAACATATTGTCGTTTTTGACCAACTTTAAGTACAACAGAGAACAATCCACTCTACTAGTAGATAGGATCTTACCTCAATTACAACATTCAAATCCATCTGTTGTTCTTTCAACTATCAAATTGATTTTATTAAATATTGATAACAGAGAAAGTAACGCTGAAACAAATGAAACAGTTATGAAGAAATTAGCTACCTCATTGGTTTCTTTGATTTCAACTCCATATGAAATACAATACGTTATTTTAAAAAATATTGAAAATATTATAATCAAGAAATATCCAAATTTATTATCCACCTATTTCAAGGTATTTTTCGTCAAATTCAATGATCCATTATATCTAAAACTAAGTAAATTGAACATCTTGCAAAAGTTGGTAAACGAAAAGAATTGTTTATTTATTTTGAAGGAGTTGAAGGAATATGGTTATGAAATTGATTTAATATTTGTTGCTGAGTCAATTAGAATCATTGGTGAAATAGGTATTGACTTCCCTAAATTCAAATCCAAGGTGATGGAAATTTTAATTGAACTAATTGAAAGAGACGTCAACACAAGTTTAGTTCAATTAATTAACCTCTTAAGACAATATAGAGATTTAGGAAATGCTATTCTACCTATTTTAACACAAAGATTCAATGATGCTGATAAAGATGAAGCATTGATTGAAATGATCTATATTATTGGTGAATACAATCAACAGCTATTCAATGAAAACTCCAAAGAACTGATTGATGACCTAATTAATACATATATGGAACTGGATCAAGACTTACAATCCATATTATTCATTACCCTAATCAAATTAAACATCAAATTCAAGATGTATAAACAAGAATTAAATGACATAATCAAAAAATATGATGAGTTGAACATTGAGTTAAAAGACGAAGTTTACCTATTTTGGAGAATACTATCAAATAATGATGAAATTTTGATAGAAGAGTTAATATCATCGATAAAATTAAGTCCTATCAAATTGAATGACTTAACTTCAGAAAACTATAATGCTAATGTTGAAGTATTGATATCGGAGTTAGGTAATTTAAATTCAATATTCCCAAACAATAATAATAATACCAATAATTTTAACGGAAAGGATTTGGTTCAAAGGATAGATGAACTAAACTTATCGAATCTAGTTAATGACGAAAACCTATTAGATATCGGTGATGGTGATAGTATAAATGGTAAGAGTAATGACTTATCAAACCAAACTATAAAGCTAGATAGGGATTTAATTGACAAAGACTTGTTGGACTTATTCTAAAGGTGCATTAACCAAGAAATAAATTGTTTAAACTTAATACATAATGAAAGAATCTTCAGTTACAATTAAACGTAGAAAACAAATTCGGTGAGCATCAATTATCATTTGTTTTCTTTTAATCATGCAAAATCATGAAAATTTGAGTAACAAAAAAAATTGCCTCCTGCCAGAATTGAACTAGCGACCTTTGCATTACAAGTGCAACGCTCTACCACTAAGCTAAGCAGGCAAACCTTAATTTGTACTATCCAAATGTTTTACTACCTCAGTCAGACCGCAAAAAATCGCGATGTCTTTAAACTATGCCCTTCTGCTCATCAATGGTGGTATTATATCTTATTATACAGAGAATTGGCTTCCTTTAGAAGTCAGTTTCATTTCAATAGCTGTCTTTTTGATCAATATTCGTGGTTTTATCCCTATTTTCTTTTATGCTTGTCTTTTAAGGGGGTAAAAAATTTATGTTATTTTAGTGGTTTACCAGTGGATCTAAAAAAAATAAATTCATATCATGTGTATTGCTTAAGGTCCTAGTGGGATACTCAGATACTCAGTTAGTATTATACAAAATCATTAACTTTTACCCTCTATATAATGGTTTCAATTTAGCTATTTTTTATTTATGTCTGGATGTCAATGTCATAAAAATAACCATCCTTACTGTGTTGAATTTGAAATACTTATATTTTGTATGAAGTATAAATAAATAAAAGATTTTACTTTGTACAAAAATTAAAAAAAAACAAAGATGCTAATCAGATTACAGAAAGTTTGATATTCTATATCACTTTACTTCACAACTATATATTATGTCTTTATTGACAACATGGGACTAATATTTTCGATTATCAATAAATTTAAATTACTTCTTTGTTTTGGTTTAACATTTCACGTGATCGACGGTAAAAACTCCTCCCGAAGCAGGAAATATCAACACAATTAAGTCATAAAGAACCTTTTTAAGATATATATACATATATCTCATTATGGTATTAATGCAGCTGAAATTCAGCTAAAGCAAAAGAAGAAAGAATCATGTGATCGATATATAATTACCAAACCTGTTAAGCTTTAGCAAAATTCTTAAATTTTGAGGCTAAATTTCTGGAGCTAGAAAGACACACCAGCCGAATATTCTCAGTGACATTGATAATCTAGATAATTATATTAGCTGTATAAACTAGTTATATGTAAATACGACATATAATATAATAATAAATGAATATCGTTTCAATGCAGCGATTATATTATGTTACAAATATTTGTCACATATAAATATTCAAATCTGGAGTAACGTAAAGCATACTGTAAGTTGAAATCTTTCTTTCAGCTGTTTATCCTTTTGATTGATTCATATTAATGTTTACCAAATTTAAATTGAAGATTATGAAGACATAAAGAGATATATCAATTTCAATTAAATTCTCTTGTGGCTAGAGCTTTCGTTTATATAAAATATATTATTGTAATAATTCAAGAACCCTTTTTTCAACTTAAATGTTAATATTTGATATAGTTACACAGTTCATTGATAGAAGGCATTAGGTATATTGTTATCAGTTAAATTAATTAGTTCAATATATATATATATACCTCGATAATATATAGTAAGGCGTATAGACCTCAAGAAAAGTGGGCTACAGACCTTTACCCTAGTCTCACCCTCTGATCTATTATATTAAAAAGAATGCATCTAAATTTATTTCTTTTTCTATGGTACTGAGAGTTGACATAATTTAGCAATATCAACACATAGCTCCGCGATATCAATATAGATCAAAAAAGCTTTATTCACTCTTGAAACGATTCATTCAGTCTGATAAGGATACATTCTCCCATTCAGAAGATTATTGTTTAAGACATCGAACTATTATCTTTGACTTGGAAACAATCAATAATCAAAATTGATATATTATCTTAAGTTTTTACAAAAATTTTAGTCTCAAGTCTCATTTAAAGTTCCTAGACCTCATCTTTGCTCATTTAAGTTATATGAGAATTTTTTTTTTTATTTTATTTTTTATTTTAAAAATTTTTTTTTCACTTTAAAAAAATTTAAGCAGTTAAACCAAGTTATCTAAGTAATAGCTTAATATATTTAATAGTCAGTCAATTTATTCATACATTCAACTATAGCAATGGGTAAATCAAGTAAGGAAGTCAAGAGTAAAGTTAGCTCAAAGAAGGTTGAGAAGTCCAGTAAGGTTGAAAAGCCAAAGTCTTCTAAGGATAAAAAGTCAGACGATAAAAAGGCTGCTGCCTTAAAGAAGAAATTGGAAGAAGAAGAAGCTGCTAAAAAGAAGGAAGAATCTTCTGACTCAGATTCATCATCATCATCATCATCAGATTCAGATTCAGATTCATCCTCAGATTCGGATTCGGACTCAGACTCAGAGTCAGGTTCAGATTCAGATTCTTCATCATCATCATCATCAGATTCAGAATCAGAGGATGCCAAAGAAAAGAAAGAAGAATCATCCTCATCTGACTCAGATGAAGATATCCCTGATGCTGATGAGAAGAAGGACAAATCATCAACATCATCAGACTCATCAGACTCATCATCAGACTCATCATCAGACTCATCATCAGATTCAGATTCATCATCCGATTCAGATTCAGACTCAACTGATTCTGAAAAGAAAGTAGAAAAGAAAGAAGAAAAGAAGGAAGAAAAGAAGGAATCATCATCATCATCATCATCATCAGCATCAGACTCATCATCAGACTCATCATCAAGCTCATCATCAGACAGTGATTCAGATTCAAGCGATTCAGACTCAAGCGATTCAGAATCAGAATCAGAATCAGAATCAGAATCAGAATCAGAATCAGAACCAAAGAAAACATCAGAAAAGAAGAGAAAACATGATGAAACAGAAACTCCTGCCAAGAAACAAAAGACTGAAGAAGTTTCAAGTACTTCATCTGAAATTTCCGATGAAGAACCAGCTACTCTATTTGTTGGTAGATTATCTTGGAGTATTGATGATGATTGGTTAAAGAGTGAATTTGAACCATTAGGAGGTGTTCTTGGAGCTAGAGTTATGATGGAAAAGGAAACAGGCAGATCAAGAGGTTATGGTTACGTTGATTTCTCATCAAAGGCTGCTGCTGAAAAGGCCCTAAAGGAATATCAAGGTCGTGAAATTGATGGTAGACCAATCAATTTAGATATGTCAACTAGTAAGCCAAAGGTTAGTAATAACAATAGTGATAGAGCTTCAAAGTTTGGTGATGTTCCATCTGAACCATCTGATACTTTATTTTTAGGTAATTTATCATTCAATGCTAATAGAGATAATTTATTCAATACTTTCTCAGAATATGGTTCAGTTATTTCAGTTAGAGTTCCAACTCATCCAGATACAGAACAACCAAAAGGTTTTGGTTATGTTCAATTTTCTTCAATTGATGAAGCTAAGGCTGCATTAGAAGCATTAAATGGTGAATATATTGAAGGTAGACCAGTTCGTTTAGATTATTCAGCACCAAGACAAGGTGGTGATAGAAAATCATTTGGTGGTGATAGAGGTGGATTTGGTGGTAGAGGTGGTTCAAGAGGTGGATCAAGAGGAGGATCAAGAGGTGGATTTGGTGGTAACAATAGACAATCATTCCAACCAACTGGTGCTAACAGAGGTACTGTTGAATTTAAGGGTTCTAAGAAAACCTTTGATTAAATACTATTGAATAGAGAAAAGTTTTAAAATAGTTGATTAATTTAAATCAATGTTATCATTTCTATTTCTATTTCTATTATTATTACTATTACAATTATTGTTATTATTATTATTATTACAATTATTGTTATTATTATTATTATTACAATTATTGTTGTTATTATTATTATTACTATTATTATTATTATTTTTATTATTTGTTTGTCATATTTTGCATTTACCAGTTCATGAAATTACATATGATAATTCTTTTGTGTTTTTAATACATATATTAATTATAAAATTCGATTTCCTCTTAAGGTGCGTAATCATATACATATCTAAATACATGTAATATAAATTGTAAGTACCAGTTACATCAGTCAGTGTCTCTCTTGTTTACTGGGTCACTATAACTCATAGGTTGTTTACATCCAATATCCAATATAGCCATTGCTACTTACAATTGTTACCATACTATTAAAAAAAAAAAAAAATTCAAATTAAAAAATTCAAATGCCGTTACTTCAAACTAAGATAGGCAAAGCGCAAGCGCAAAAAGCGTAAATGTAAATTACAACTAATAAGCAATAAATTATTTATAAATTTGATATCTGGGTAGAAAGTCAAAAGTCAAAACAAAATTGTATAGTAATAGCATACTCAGTATAGTGTACAATATACACACATCACACATCACACATCTTCACAATATATATACAGTATTACACTTTCCAATACTACACACTTTGGATGTTAATGGCTAACTGTTAATTATACTATAGCATTATTGTACGTCATTTTGACATTTTGGGTATTTCTTCCAAGACATTTCAAGATAATCTCAAATTTATTTATATATTGATAAAAATAATTTCTCGTTTCTATAACAGTTAAAAAAAGACCAAGAAGGTTTCTTACATTTTACAGGGGGGATAATCTTGTAGATTAGATTCCTGCATTGTGTAATTTATATGGAGAGTTCAAAAGAAATATATATATATATATAGTTACACAAACGTACAAACGTACAAACTAGTATGACTAACAGATTCTCACAAACACCCATATTTTTATTACGTCAATGGACCCCAATGCCGTAACAAGCAGCAGGGTAACCACAAAGAAAATATGTGTAGTAGTATGTCAGTTAGCAAGTAGTAGAACTAGTAGTACTGGTATTAATAGCAAATATTTAGTAAATTAATTAGCGGAATAGAATATTACACATTTTAAGCCTATTTGCAATAAAATGTTCAGCTTATAATAAGATTCTACTCTCCTTCTCTCTTTCTCTCTTTCTCCTATTTTTATTTTACTTAATTCCATTCTCTTTCAAAAAAACAAAGATAATTTAGTAAAGTATTAAATTGTTTATTTGTTACTAATTTTATAAATTCATTAATACTATACTTTTCTTTTACGTACTAATTACTAGTTACTGCTAATTACTAGTTACTACTAATTGCTTAGTTCACTTATTTCATCCTTTTTAAAAAAAAAAAAAAAAAAAGGCGAGTTTATTTATTTAAAAGAGCTTCCTGCTTAAATTGTTCTAAAGCAAATTGGAAAAACTAATCTTAAATCATTATATCAACAACTGTAAAGAAACGGAATATCATACACTAGCAACAGATTCATACATAGCGCTTTCTGAAAGGTCCAATATACTACTCAGAATAGAACCATGAGACATGCCGCTCAGCGTTTCTTCCCATTAAGATCTTCAAATAATAACACTAATAGTATTAGTCCTAATACTAAAAATAATCACACAACTAACGATAACACATTGAACAATAATAATAATAACAACAATAACAATAGCAATAATATCAACAACAACAACAGCAACAATTACAATATTAATAATATCAATAATATCAATAGCAATAGCAATAGTAACAACAACAATAATAATAATAGTATTAATAATGTGGATACCAATAGTTCTCTTAAGAAAAATCTAAAATTGGAAGGGATTAATCTTATAAAGGATTTCTATATATCATTGGATGATACTCATAGAGTTTGGAGTCCTGGTGATGTTATAACGGGTACAACTGTATTAGAATTGAAAAAGAACATTACTAATATAAATATAACACTTTCTGTTATTGGTTATATTAAGATAAAACAAATAAATTCAACAAGCGGTACAAGAAATAAAACAACAATTCTATTTCAAAATTATTCAACAATTTATGGTGATTCAAAGGATCAAAGTTCTAGGAATACCAATCTTAATAATATTACAAATAATATTGCAAATAATAATAATGAATCTCAAATAAGGACAGCCTTAAGTAAAGGAGAACATAGATTCCCATTCTCAATAAAATTACCAAAGAGAAATGTATATACTTCAATTAACTTTGGTAGAGGTTCTATTGCTTATCTATTAAGAGCATCAATCAATTATAATGAAAATAATCATATTACAACAAATACATTAAATAATATTCCTTCAAATACTTTAAATAATAATTCATTAATAAATGAAAATAATTCAATAAACAATGACAATGCATCAATTGCTTCTCCTTCATCAACTACATCAATATCATCAAGTTCAATCCTAAATCCAAAAAATTCTTTACATCATTGTGATAAAAATATATCAATAGTTTCACCAATCAATATTGCAAAGATACCCAAACCTCAAACAAGAGTAGCTATATTAAATTCTTCAGAGAGAAAATTGAAAAAGACTATATCATCAACTTCAACTGTTAATTCAAAATCATCATCATCATCAAATGAATCCACTAATGGTTCTCATTATAATAATATTAGTACAAATACTAGTACAAGTACTAAGTCTGCAAATGGTTCTAATAATTTCAATACTATAGAATCAACATTAACATCAACTAATCATAATAATAACTTACATTCAAAACATTTAGGTTCATCTGCAAAATCTGTTATACTATCAGTGGATTTGCCTAAATCTGGTTATTTACCTGGTGAAACCATTCAATTAAAGGTTAAAATTCAACATTATAAACAAGTTCAAGTATCAAATGGTATCTTTATATCATTAATTAGATTATGTCGTGTTGATTCTGATCCAGAATCTCCTATTCAATCATATAGAAAAGATTTATGTCAAAATATAGCCTCTCTATACATTGATCCTAAAACTTTAGCTTGTGAACTAGGAACAAGTTTAAAGGTCCCTGTTGATGCATTTCCAACTATTGTTGGCTCAAATATTGTTAGTTTCCAATATTATATCGAAGTCTTAGTTAATGTGGCAAGTAAAAAAGTCATCATCAATAATAGTTCATCTTCAACAACAAAATCGATTCCAAACTTATCAACAAAGAATAAATTAACCACTCGTGGCCTGATATTTAATGCAGATCAAGAAGTTATAAATAGTAATGATGAAAGTCAAGTTATTAATGTTGATAGATTAAAAAGAGTTAAAAATTTCCTTGGATTGAATACAGAGGTAATTATAGGTACTACTTGTGATTATTCAAAGAAAAAATCACATAATTCATCTAAAGGTAATCTATCAAATAATCTTGATTCATTGAGTGTCAATAGTGGAGGATCAAGTTCCAAGAATGATAGTAATAATCTTCATAGCAATGAAACAATGACTGATACTAATAATGTTAACAATTCACGATCTAATTCTAGTTCACCATTAAATTCCCATAAGATCAATCCAACATTGACAGAAATACCAATTCCAATTAGTGAACATCCTAAATATTTTGAACCGTTAGTTACACCTGAACTTGTAATTAACGACTCCACTTCATCAGCAATGGATCTTTATGAAACCATGTTAGTAAATGGAAGAGATTGTGATGTTAATGATGGTAATATCAATAACTTTTCACCAAATTTATCTGTTTCATCATTGAATGAGAAGGACTTGGTAAGAATTCATGAGGAATCATTATTACCATCAGAACCACATTTGAGAAATACATTAGGTACTAATGGTGACAACTATATCAATAATATAATTGAAAACGATGATCCAATTGAAGATGAAATTGTTCCAACCTATCCTCCAATGAATAGCAACTCAAATATTTTTACTACTGCTTCTACAAATACTATTACTAATACTAATACAAATACAAATACAAATTCAAACACTATAAATAATCATATTGGTAATGAACCAGATGATTATGATAATTTAGCAAATGATCTCACCAAAAATAATAATGATAATGAATCGTATGATAAGGAGGAATTAGAAAGAAGAAGATTACAACAACTAGAAACAGAACCACCTGAATCATTTGAATATGATGTTCCAGCATATCAAAAATGATTAAACGATTATATTGTATAGTAAATACTTTATCAGGCTATAGTTAATCATATTCATTTTTGATTTTTTGGAAAACTAATTCTCTTTACTGCTGGACAATAAAAAGAGTGATTAATAAATACATTTTAACATTAACATTAATATAATATAATATATAATTGTTTTTATTTTATTATTTTTTCTATAGTAAATTTCATATGTGAAAATAGAATAGTGTCAACTATGATATATATTGATTAATAGAAATCATGTTTTAAATAAATAATTAAGTTATATATATATATATATATTAGTATATCAACAATAACTAATAAAAAAAAAAGATAAATAACATTTTCCTTTCAGCAAGATCTTTTATCATCTATTAATAATATGCTGAATTGAAAAGAAGGGATGAAGGAAAAATTGTGATTGTTATGATAATGGTAATGGTAATTGTTAATAGTATAATAATTTATCAGATCGATTATCTAATATAATAGATCTAATGTGCATGATTAAAAATAAATATTCTAGGAAAGATATTTTGCTTGAATAATGGAAATAAATGTAAGTTTAATGATATCAGATTTCTTTAGCTTTTCATTTCAATAAGTTTGTCTTTTCCAATAAACCGTAATAAAGATAGAGATGAAATCTTAGTATGAACATATATATGTATATATGAATGTGTGAATTTTATTATGCTGTTCCGTATAATAAAAGGAATTTAGTTGGATACTTCAACAGCAACAGCTCTAGCAGGAGTGGCTTCAGTTGGGGCAACGTTAACAGCTGCAACATCAACAATTTCAGCAGGAGCAATGTTGATGGCTTTAACATCAACATCAATAGTTTTGGCAGGAGTAATATCAACTACAACATCAGATACTTTATCAGTAGTAGTAGTGACGGTAGCAGCAGGTTTATTCCAAATCTTTTTCATTAAATTAGTTAAACCACCATCCTTTTCTAATTCATAAACACCATAAGCGGCAACTAAAGAACCAAATGATAATAAATACATGGCATAATGATGTTGGTTACCATATACTCTAAGCGGGATATAATCAATAATACAACTTTGGAAACCAATATAGGAATGTGCTAATATAGTGGTACATAATAGAGAATCTAATAATGGAGCACCAGTAATGAAAGGAGTAATTGTTAGTGGTATTAAACCTATTGCTAAGAATCTTTCAAAATCCCAATGATATGAACCATGTGTTCTATGAGCTGGAGGACCTATATATGCATCATTTACACCACCAATGATATAACCTGGAGGTTGAGGAATTTGTTTTAAGAATGGAATATCGAATTTTTTAATAGAGGTTGTAGTAAATGATCTTAATAAGTGTGAGTTTGAAGTTATTGCTGCTGATGATGATACAGCACAAGTTCTTCTAATAGCTGATCTTATTCCTAGTTGTAACATCTTCTAAGGTAGGAGGATTATAAATTGGTAGTCACAGAATATACTAATAACAGCAGTGATAAGAACAGTGTATATTGTTGATGATTATCAAAAGGATAGGGCAAAGGTCTTGTTATATATAACTGATTCAATAATGATTATTTACTGAGCCGATACTATTGGTCCAAAGCTTTAGGACCCGGAGAAAGTTTCGGTGTTGCAATTTTACAAAAAAAGATGACTCTCAGTTAATTTTTTTTTTTTTCTTCTTTAAAAATTTTCAATGAGGCAGGAGCATAGGAGCCGGGGCTGGCAGGAGTATTTTGTACTGTGCTAGTAGTAGGAGTACAAAATCTAGATTTGGTGTTTGGGTGAGATACACAATCACACCGGAGGCAGGCGGGCTATATTCTAAAGAGAAGATTAAAGTGGCTTCACGGGGTGATTCTCTTGGGCGGTGGTGGTACGATAACTTAGTACTTAAAATATGTGTCACTGTATTGTATATTTTTAAGAGTAGTATAACTAACTATTTAGAAATCTCTGGGAAAAGCTTTACTATAATTACTTCAATTAATCTTTTCAAGAATATCCTGTTATTTGATTCATCTGATAATGAATCTAATATAGTGTCAATTTTCTCACTGTTTAGTATTATATCTAATTTGATATTTTTGTGTAGCTTTATTAATTCTTCTCTCAATTTAGTCTTAGATGTGACTGTTTGCTGCTCTTCTTCTTCTTCTTTTCCACGTTTGATATTACTATTACTAGTACTATCATTTGATTTTGTACCATTTTCCTGTGATATAGGTTTTTCACTGTTCTTATTTTCTTCTTCTTCTTTTTCTTCTTGTTCATCTCCTCCCTGTTTTCCCTTAGGTTTATCATTTTTATCGTTAATACTACTATTACTAGTGTTATCATTATTAGTAGTGTTATCATTATTAGTAGTATCATCATTAGCAATAGCATTATCATTATTACTATCATTTTTTTCATTACTATTAATTTTATTATCATCATCATCATCATCATCACATATGGCTTCTCTTAATATATTTATTACATCTCCAATAAAATCATCACTCTTCAATTGTTTAACAAGCGTATTCTCCAATAAATTTCTAATATAATAATCAAGTCCCCATGAATTAATACCCATACTGATCATCTTGATAATAGTATATAATACTGGATTAACAGAATTCAAATGAATGATATAACTATTCAAGAGTTCATATATGTGATAATCAGTTATCTTAACAGTATTATCAGTGCCACTATTATTAGTACCATTAAGATATGAGGTACTAGTTAGTAATGATATGAACTGAGTAATTGTCATTGAATTATCATTAGGCTTTTGTAATTTTATTATTAAATCTAATAGCTGTTGATATAAATATTCACTTTTACTAAATTTATCCACTATTATTGTTAATATCATATTAACAATACTAGTTAAAAATTTTGTCATTAATATTGATTGACTCTCTAATTTATCCAAATTATCAATAAGCAAGATCTTGACTAATTTATTACTTAGTATTAATGTATAATCTTCAATTTCATCTAATTTAATATTTATTGTAACATTTAATGCATTTAATCTATTAGCATCAATTTGTTGTATAATTAATAATGGTAAATCATCCAGTAATAATTGTAATAAATCAATATTGGATAATCTTTTATTGATATCCCTTATTATATTAATTATGAGTTTTATTACATTATCCAAGAATTCAAGTTCTGTATTACTTCTACCTGATTTTCGTAATGATGTGATATCTATTTGATCTAAATCTGTTATTTTACTATACCATGACATTAGATATTTATCTAATAGACATGTAATAAATAACTCTAATGATTTATCTGTCTTTGGTTTGGAAAGTATTGGTGATGGTATTAGATAGAGTCCATCTACTTTCAATAGCTTTTTAACTGCATTATTATTTTCATTTGTATCAGTTGTATCAGTTGTATCATTAACCTTGCTATTATTGTTAGTTAAGGTATTAGGTTCCTCCTTAATTTTATCAATATCCTTCACAAATTTCAACGGTCTTTCCTTAATGATTGGTCTTGTCTTAACAGATTTAATTGTAGACATATGTTGAGAATTGAAGTCGTGATGATTAATGTGAAAGCTTGCTAATAATATTGTCACTATGTACAACTAACAATTTTTATTATGTGCTCTGTTTTCACAAATAACTTTTTGATTTTTTTTCTGAAATCAAGTATAGACCAAACACTACTAACAACTAAAGCATGTTAGTAGTTAAGATAGTTAACTGAGGCAAATATAATATAATGACGACAACAATTGAATCTATACCACAATTAATCACTTTATTGGAACTGTCCATTCCCTCTTACTCTATTTCCAAGCTATCGTTATCAACTGAGCTTTCATTAGATCCATTAGCCGTCAACACTTTGAAGTTATTTGAATTAGGTACATACTCCCTATACAAAGCTAAACAACAATTGTTTATAGATCTAAATGAACAATGTATATTTAGATTAATTCAATATTCTCTTCTATCCATGACTAAATTTACTAATAATCTTAAGATCTCATCATTAAGTGAAGTGTTTAATATGGATGTTGATTATATTGAAAGAATTATAGTTGAAGGTATATATGATGGAATATTAATGGCAAAAATAAAGAATGATAATGTATTAATAAGATGGGCTATTGGTAGACCTTTAGATTCAGATGAAGGAATATTTGGTGAAAGTGATGCTAACCAAACAATTCAGGATTTAATTGAAGGTTTAGATCTTTTCAAAAAAAGAATTGATACAAGTATCAATTATATTAAAGAGTTAAAAGAAAGTTCAATTAGTTCTATTGGTGCTACTAGTACTACGAATGATACAGGATCTAAAAATAAAAGAACAGAGACTAAATCTAAAAATCAAAGGAATAAACCTCTTCAAAATGATCGAAAATCCCATTATACTTATATTGATAATGAATTACAGGATAAAGAAATGACAGATATTGATACAATAGAGTCTACTGATGATTCAAGTATAACAACAACGCCATCACTTTCATCAAGAAAGAGGAAAATATTGGATAAATCGAATTGAACTATTATTAATAAAAAATTAAATATAACTACTAAAAAATTTGAACAGTATTGCAAGTGCAAATGCATGTACATGTACATGTACATTTCTAGTTCTATGTTCTATGTTCTATGTTCAGATGTTTCTATATTTTAAATCACTACCTCTATTTTTCTTAAAATACCATATTCTCACCATAATTTGGATTTAGGCAGTTCTTTAACTAATTGTTTTGTTTGCATTTTTTGGGGAAGAGGATGTTTCAATATTCTTATTTGAATTAGGTTTCCAACCACTTTTTGTTGAAAATTTCCCCATATAATCATCAAAATCAATTAAATAATCAATAATATTTTGTTTAAATTCACCATTTGATTCAACAACTTCATCATCCCATAGAGGATCATTAATACCATTAAGAGGTATCAAATGATTTTCCAATTTCATTCCTATTTGAGTTTGTAAATATGCAGAATGTAATGAAATTTGATTATCCAAGGCCAATTGATCATTTTCAATTTCTTGTAAGGATCTATCTGATGAGACATCTTTATTTATCTCTAGTTTAGTAGCTTCATATTTAATATCATTAATAATTGGAGCACCAATAACTAAGGACATTTGTTTTCTTATTTGATGTTTCTTACCAGTTACTAATTCAATAATTAAATAATCTCTCTTTAAATTGTTTAATTTAATAAATTTACTGATTTCATTACCGACTTGAATAATACCACTTGTATAAATTCCATTATTAATACCAATAGAGACAAATTTATCAACAAATAAGAATTTTTTTTCAACAGATGTAATATAACGACGAATTAATTTATTACCATTATCGCCACCCTTTTGTAAAAATTTTGAAAATTTGACACTTGATTGTTCAGTCTTTGCTAATAATACACCACCAGTAGCACGTTTATCAATTCTATGAACAGTCTTTAAAGTAGAATCAAATTCTTTTGAACGATTTGGATAAATTGATTTTAAATGATCAAATAATGTGGTTTGATCTTGCATTTCCTTTGTCAAACCTGGTTGCATCAATATTCCTGGAGGTTTGTTAACCACCATATAATGTATATTCTCATAAATTATAGGAGATATACTTTTGAAGGTTAATATTCTGGGTATAGTTAGAGACATTCTTAACCTTATGATGATGATCTTATTAAAGCATATCAATTATAGTTACTATTAGCAAGAGATGCCTTCCAATAAATTTTCATAGTAGTTAATTAATTATAATACAAAAAAAAAAAGAACAAGAACAGAATACACACTAACAGAATAAAGAGAATAGAGAATAGAGACAAAAGTTTTGAAGCAAACCTTCATTAGTATCAGGGCTTATAATCTATTTATTATTCATTAATCATTTATGTCTAAATAAATTACCCCTTAATTGGTTATAAACTTATTAACCCCTATCTACCCATCATACTTAATAATCATGTTATCTAGTAGCAAGCTTGATTCTACTCTTATATAGGAAAAGGTTTATTATGTTAGTATAGGTGTAAGGATGTACTACTATTAGAAGAAATATTTAAGTTACTAGTGCTATTACTACTATTACTAAGTATGACTGTAGACTCACTGAGTACTGTAAGCGAATATATTTCTGTTTCTCTTAATTTAGCTAAAGCTTATATATTCCCAGGTTAATAAGTAATTCTGATCAATATATATCTATATATAACAGAAACATTATCACATCAAATTTATTTTAACTATTGAATAAAACATATCCACTTCACTATATTAGTATTACAAATCCTCAATAAAAAATAACATCATCATATATTTTGCTTTGACTATTTTATTATAAATATAAACACATCCATCCCCTCCAAAAAATTGTTCATATATATTAGTAACCTTCTGTTAAACAGGAACATCATTCATACCATCCTATAAACTACTGAAACAAAAAAAGTCATTTAAAGATACATTTTGTTTATTTATTTATTATTTATTATCAATCAATTATTTGCATTCATTGTGTTCCATCCACTCTGGGATTTGTTTCCGACCATTACAAATTACAAACATAGCATTCAGTTGCTCTCTTACACAACAAGCAATAAGCTTACTACTACTATAACATAACTCTAGTATAAACTAGTAGTAGTAGTAGTAGTAGTATATATACACTACATTGAAAGCATAACTCACTGTTTCACTCATTATTCTTATAAATATTCAAATAAAACACATCAATGCCATCACTATCTCTACTCCCACATAGATCACAGTCTACAAGACAGACTGAAAAGCATCAGGGCTCAAATGAAAAGATATCAAGACGTTCAAGTATATCAAATGGTAATTTAAGTCATACGCATACACTGGAAGCTCAAGATACTAATCCTGTTGGAGAACATCATAGAAATCATGCATTATCTGTCTCTATAAAGAATTTATTTGGTAAGAATAATAATACTAATACCTCTTCAGTAGTAGATAAGGATCACTCAAAATCAAATGAATCATTACATTCAATATCTCCAAAATTATCAAATTCAAGTAGTATTCATTCTATTGGTTTATTATCTTCACAAGGAACACCATTACAATTAAATACACATCATTATTTAAATGGTCATGCTGCTAATACTCATTCACCAATAAGTTCACAATCTCCAACATTACCTCCAATGATGGAAGAAAATGATGAAGAAGATTCAAAGGAATCATTACCTGGTGAAATGCAACCTGTTCATACTGAAAGAGAAATTTCAGAACATCAAGCTCATGATAAGTTGAGTAATCTACTATATACCAAACAACCTTCTCCAACATATGAAAAATGTTTAACTCATGGTAATTTAAAAATATTTGAAGATGGTAGACATATTCATTGCTTAAAGAAAATGAAAATATTAGAAAAATGTCCAAATGGTGCTCGTTCTTCAAGTAATGTTACTAGTGGTGGTAGAATACTTTCAGGATTCTTTAATAAAAAATTAAGCTCAAAAGATAATTTAAAAAATGATGATAATAATGGAGATTTTGCATTTAGTCTTTTACCTGAACAAAATAGAATGGATTTTAGAAAGAGATTGAGTGTTCAAATAAGGAGAAATATTTCTGATGATGGATTAAACTCTGATGGTGATCAATATACAGATGAAGAAGAAGAAGAACAAGAGGATGACGAAGATGACAATGAATCACAGGCAGGTAGTAAATTTGAAAATGATAGTGTGCTTTTCGAAGAGGCTGCCATCGGTGATAGTCAACTAAAATTGATTAATAAGTTGGTGGATAAGATTAATAATGATGAACTTGGTGATGAAAAATATAACTTATCTGAAAGATATGGTAAATCATTAGGCGTTATAGGGAAAGGTGCCTATGGTATTGTTAAATTAGTCTCAAGAGCAGAACCTTCAAGTTCAAATAGTACTGCTTATTACGCAGTAAAGGAATTGAAGAAAAAGGAAAAAGAATCACAAGATCATTTTAGTAATAGACTAACATCAGAATTTGTCATTTCTAATGCATTACAACATTTAAATATTGTTCAAACAATTGATTTGATGAAAAACTCAACTGGTGTTTATTCAGAGGTTATGGAATATTGTGCTGCAGGTGATCTATATTCATTGATTCAAAAGACCAATGGTAATGGCCTCTATTACCTAGAGGCAGATTGTTACATGAAACAAATAATGAAAGGTGTAACTTTTATGCATGGAAAAGGTGTTGCTCATTGCGATTTAAAGCCTGAAAATATTCTATTATCAATCAATGGTATTGCTAAAATTTCAGATTTTGGAACTGCAGCAGTATTTAGAACTGAATGGGAAAAGGATGTTCATTTTAGCTCAGGTGCATGTGGATCTGAACCATATGTTGCTCCTGAAGAGTTTACTTTAAAAAATTATGATCCTAGAAATGTTGATATTTGGGCTGTTGGTGTTATTTATATTACTATGGTTACTGGTCACTATATCTGGCATATTGCCAAACCTAGTGATGATTACTATTATGAATATTTAGATTGTAGAAAGAAAAGTAAGGAAAAGGGATATTTTTCAGTGATTGATAAAATGAATTTTAATAATAATGATAAGGCGAGAAAGGCTACTATTAATGATATGTTGGATCCAAATCCTGCTACAAGACTAAATGCAAATGAGGTGTTGAGATCAAATTGGTTACAACATATTTGTCTATGTGATGCTGCAAAAGGTTGTATGACTTCATGAGTCAATTTTGGAAGTAAAGTGATTAATATTTATAGACATATAGATACAATCAGCTAAACAGCATATATTTAGCATAGATTACAATATAATTACGTAGCTTTTGGGATTTTGAAATTTATTCAAAAAAAATCAGCACAGGTCATATTTTCATTACTTAAACTGTAATTTTATCAATTATAGTTGATAGAAATTCACATTCATCTTTTATAATTCCAGTTGTACTAGTGTAGTTGTGGCAGTTATACAACATTGTTGTCCTAATATGAACGTAAACTATACGATAAAATCGATCTTTGCATAAATCAATAACATTTTATTCGATACAGAGATCAGCATTTAAGTCAATGTGTTTCATAAATGATTAAAACTACTAATAGTAAAATTATTCCAGAGCCTACACTTTCTGAAAAATATTATTATATATAAAAACGAACACAAAACACACAAAACACACAAAACACACGAAACACCTACCTACCTGTATCTATCAAATAGACAGATACAAAACCTTGTAGAACCTATATATACTATGAGGCAACATAGCATTACCAAAAAACTTCTTATACCTGATTTCTGAAAATCAGGCCTTTCTTGTAAATATATACATGACAATTTTGAAATATGATAGTTTAGACAGAGCAAATAAATAATAGAGAAAAAAAAAACAGAGAAGAGTAGCATTTTTTTCAAATGATCACAATACTGTATCAATTATCAACTTGAATTTTCTATGATGACACTAATACAGTATTAATAATAATATCAATATCACAAATAAAAAGAGTCAATAATATTAAAATTCTCTAAATTGAGCTTCAAAAGGATCTGAACCAGTAACACCATAATCAATTTCTTCCTCAGGATATCTATCGAACTGAGATGTATCACCAGTGTTAGCTGTAATCGGAGGTTCATATGGAGTCTCAATATCTTTTGATAATAATCTATCCCAAACAACTTCTGAGAACCAAGAATGATTTTTAACATCTTGAGTACCATTCTGTAAGTTACCTAATCTTTCAGAAAGATTTTTTGTGATTAAATTTTTCAAAAGATCTAGAGCATCAGGATGAAAATGTTCAGGATATTTAATTTCACCATTAAGAATATTTTCATAAGTTTTCATTGGTGAGGAATCATAAAATGGAGTATACCCACTTAACATTTCAAAGATCAAGATACCAAATGACCACCAATCAACTGATTTATTATATGGCTTTGTTGCCACTACTTCGGGAGCGATATAATCTGGAGTACCACATAAAGTATAAGTGACATCTTTAACTTCTTTTGAAAACCCAAAATCTGTCAATTTTATATGACCATTTCTATCCAATAATATATTTTCTGGTTTTAAATCTCTATAAATGATATTATGATCATGCAAATATTCCAAAGCTAGACAAACTTCAGCAGCATAAAATTTAGCCACTGGATTAGGAAATCTTTGAGATTTTCTTAATAAAGTAAATAATTCACCACCTTCAATATAATCCATAATCATAAAGACGGATTTTGAATCTTGAAAAGTCCCCCACATTCTTATTATGAATGGATGTTCTACCAAAGCTAGCATTCTTCTTTCATCATTTGTATGTTCCACTTGTTTCATTTTGACTACTCTTTCTTTTCTTAGTACTTTCATAGCATAAAATCTTCCATTATGAACAGATCTTGATAAATGAACACGACCAAATGAACCCGTACCTAAAGATCTCATCACTTGAAAATCAGCCAAATTATATTTACCTTTTGATGTGGATGATTTATTTGGTAATTTACTCGGAACACCCATACTTGAAGAACGTGAAGATGATAAATGACCCTCATGAGCTGATTGAAATTGTTGTTGCTGTTGTTGCTGTTGTTGCTGTTGTTGCTGTTGTTGCTGTTGTTGCTGTTGTTGCTGTTGTTGCTGTTGTTGCTGTTGTTGCTGTTGTTGCTGTTGTTGCTGTTGTTGCTGTTGTTGCTGTTGTTGCTGTTGTTGCTGTTGTTGCTGTTGTTGCTGTTGTAAATGCTGTATATTTTGTAAATGTGTCTGTTGAGATATTTGTGCTTGAGACTGTAATTCTTGTAGTTGTTGTTGCTGTTGAGATATAAATAACTTTTGTTTTTGTATGTATGATTGTTCTTCTTGATAATGTTTTTGTTGAAGATCACCAGTATCCATTAAATGATCTTCTTCATCGTCATTAAGATTATTATGATTATTATTATTAATCTTCTTCTTCTTATTATTATAACTGTTATTGGTATTATCATAATCATTATCATTATTATTACTATAATTACTAGTCTCATTATTAAGATTGTTCATAAGACTACTATTCAGACTAGTAAAGCTATTATTGGTGGGTATATTATTAACATTTTGAGGATGACTCTGAGTATGTGAATATGATGATACCAATGAGGCAGTAGAACCATTGACTGAGCGATCTAGCAGTTCACTGGCCTGATGATAGCTATGGGACATTATACTATACTATATGATATGATATGATATCACTTCACTTATGAAGTTCAAGCAGTTCGATATATAAATAAGTAGAGAGTCAACTCTATATATCTCTCTTTGCAGAAATTTTCAAGTACTTGTAGCAATGAATACCTATGAAGGAGGACTATGTTATATAATTGTGTAACAACCTAAATCAGAATATGAATAAATAGTTGAACAGCTTATCAGAGGGATAGATAGTGGTATATAACCAAGGGATAAATTAATAAAATTTAACCAAATTGATATTATAATATTGAATATTTATTGTAATTTTAGATAAACGAGCGCCTGATTGATTATTTTCTTTTTTTTTATGTTTTTTTTTTTAATTTTTTTTTTCTTTTTTAGTTTCTTGTTTCTTGCTTGTTTCTGGTAACGATTTTAGCTCTCTTAGCGAGTTAGCGAGGAAAACTATTTTAGTATCTGAGCAGTTCACACGAGCAATAGTCAATTTCATGTGAGTGTTATAATCTGGTAATAGGAATTGTGTCTACATATGTATTACCGAAACAGGAAGGCGCTGGTCAGTTGAACAGATTATTTTGGAGGTGATGAAGTAAAATGGAAGCGCAGGCTACGCGCGTGCGTGTCTGCCCTGCTTATATAATTGCTTATAAATCAGCATATCTCTTCTCTTATTTTTTTTTTTTACTATAGTTTAACTCAATTTGATAGTACTTACTTAAGTTACCAAATACAGTCATTATACAAGTTTATGAGGTCAGCTATTGATCAAATTTCGCATATATATATATATATGTATATATAGATTCCATTCAACACCTGTCATAATTGCTTAGTCATTAATCTACTAGAGAGTTTGCTTATTTATCCTCATTCCCCCTGTACCAATATAATCTATAAACATAACAATAGCTTACCATATCATCATATCTTAGGATCACTATATTGAATTACATACTAAATGTACACATATTCTTAAATTATTTGATTCAAAAAAATGAATAACAACACTTTATACCAAACTTTAGGAGTGGAAAGAACTGCTACAAGTATTCAAATAAAGACTGCTTATAAAAAATTAGCTTTAAAATATCATCCTGATAAATCAAAAAATCCTAATGATAATGAAAAATTTAAAGTTATTAATCATGCCTATTCAATATTATATGATAATGATAAAAGAATCTTATATGATAATAAGACATTTAATGATATACCTAAATATCAAAAGAGTTCATTTTCAAATAAATATAATAATTTCTCAAAACCACCAATGAATTCTTTTAAATATGCAGATGCTCATAAGGATAAACCACAGTGGAAGAATCAAACCTTTGGAAACAGCAACAACAGCAACAACAACAACAACAACAACAACAACAACAACAACAACAACAACAACAACAACAACAACAACAACAACAACAATAATAATAATAATAATAATAATAATAATAATAATAATAATAATAATAATAACATGCCAGCAAATAATCCAAATATTATACCCAGAAATAGAAAGCAATATTTTGATCAATTTAATAATAGTTACAAAGATTCAAGTTTTAGTAAGACAAATAATGGAAATCATGGTTTCAATGATGATTTACTGAATTCACATGGTCGTTATAATCACTCTAATAATTACTATAATAATATCAACAAGAACAATAATAACAACAATAATAACAACAATAATAACAACAATAATAACAACAATAATAACAACAATAATAACAACAATAATAACAACAACAACAATAACAATAACAACAACAACAATAACAATAATAATAACAATAACAATAACAATAATAACAATAATATCAATATTAATCAATACCAAAGTCCAAGAAATGGTTCTGACTTCAGAAAAGTTAATATAAAATTGCAGGAGGATAAGACTGAAGATTCAAACTTTACTACAATGTCATCAAACCCTAAGGAACAACCAGTAACTTCCAATAAGAGACATAAAGCTAGTTCTTTTGGATCTTGGTCTAATACGAAAGGAGAAACTAACAATACTAATGACAACAATAACAATAATAACAAGAATGACAACAATAGTGATGTGCCGTCACAACCACATGTATCACTGTTTAATACCAATGAAACTATTCCGGAAGCAGTAAGCTTTAACTTTATTCCACCAGTTAGACCTATCAGAAGATTCAAAGATTTTAAGCATAAACCTACCAGAATTGTAAAACAATCAGTATCCTCATCCGTATCTGTAAATACTTATGATGATCATACTATTTTTGAATCTGGTCGTCCTTCGAGAACATATATGGAAAGAGATGCAAATTTTTCTCCACCATTGCAAGACCAGGATCAAATCAACTTACCAGATGTGCAAAATTTGGATTTGAGCAAGGATGGTATACTTTATACTAAAGATATGCATTCCGATAAAGAGAATAATTATATCTATAATAATAACAGCTACCTAGTTGATAGTCATCATATGGGTTTAAAAAATAACAATACCACTAATAATGAGAGTATCAATTATAATTATTTTGACTATGAAATTAATACCAAAAAGGATGAATATAATAAGAAGCCAAACAGTGAAAGAGGGTTTTCAAAAGTATATCTTGTCGATAATGATGAAGAAAATAATGATTTTGAGGTTGAGTTTCGTGGAAGAGGTGTGTCCGATTTGCAGGGTCAAAATAATGGTTATTATCAAAGAGATAGTGATACTTTTCATATGAATAACTTGAAGATTGCAGCAAATAAAATTGAACAAGATAACGAAGATTCAAAGCATATAAATGATCTTATTAGTGATATTGAACAATTTAAAATAAATATTCCAGAGCCTTCAAACTTTCCAGAGATTGGAATCATTGAAAGTATTTCCAACTTCAAAGCAAGGTTTGAAGATTATTTTGTTGCAATTACAAAGCTGAAGATTGAATATTCCAAAAGATTACAAGACACTGTAATCCAATCAATTGCAAATGGCAATTCATTAAACTATTTGGATTACTCAGTCCTGGAACAGCATATATCAGAGCAAATTAGAATCAAAAGTATATTGATCGATATGGACCATAACCTGATAAAAGCTCTAAATAATTATAGAGCTGAGTGTGCTAAACTCGAACAACAAAAGTGATTCTCTGCTTCTCTGAATAGTGCAATTGAACCACTTCTGGAATAATTTGAAGATAATGGGATTACAACTTACAATTAATAATATAAATCATCCAATTTAAATGACTTTTGCTAAGCTAGAATGCACAGTACTGAGCTCTTTTAAATAGATTTATGTCTTTGTTATATACGCCTGCTATAATTTACCGTTATTAAACTTCTACTTTAAGATTTGATACCTTGTATACGTAGCTTCTAAAGGTAATGTTAGTACTATTGATAACGCGGTTGGTGCCAAAATTTCCAAAATCTATTTTTCCCGTTTAGGAATGTTTACCTTTTCATAACATTTCCAACAGACATATTAACAGACATTAAACAATGTCAAAAATACTTGAATCTATAGATAGTGATAGAGTGAGTGATGATGAGAATATATCAGTTCCTCAAGTGAAACTAAAATCACCTAAAAGAAAAACATATTCCTCTATAATGACCAATCAAAATCTTGAATCTGACCAAACAGCAGACAACAGTCAATTATTTATGGTTAATAGCGATATCAGTATAATACCCAATGATTATGAGACTAATACTGGGGAGCAAATTTCATCAGAAGAGAATAATAAGACAATGTATATTGATGAGCAGACAAATCAAGATGAAGATGTTTTTGAAACGTTCACAAAAGTGAATGCGTTAATGAATAAATACAAGCTAATAACAGATGAAATTACAAATAATTTAGATAAGTTAGGATATGTTAATAACGAATTAGCAGTCAATCTAAACACAATTATGATCAATACCAAGAGTAACAAGATGGATACAATCATAAAAAATGAAGTAAATAACCAAAAAGAAAAGGAACCTAAACATAAACAAAAAGCTGAATCATCAATGAAGCAACTTAAACAAGAAATACAATCGGACCTCAATGACACACAAAAAATTGAAATCAACTTAAACTCCAACAATGCTAAAATTAAAGATGTTATTTTGAATACATTGTTGATGGTCAATTTCAATCAAAATGAGATGAATATAAATTGGCAAGAGAATAAAGATTTGAATGAAAAGAGAAGTACATTACTGCGTAGTCTGACTGAGTTGGTATCAAGCTTTGAAGAAGAACAAATATGACATAGTAGTATTCATATAGTTGATTGACATTATATACATGGAAAACACATAATCTATTTATTTAAAGATCTTATTTGATCATTCTTTAGAATGCTTTTGGGGCCAAACTTAGAATTTTGGAGAACTTTGAATTCTTTAAATCTTTTGATACTAAACTTGTTACTCTTGTACCTAATGGCTCTTTGTTTTTATTTAATAGAACACATGCATTATCGTCAAATCTAATAAAACTACCATCTGGCCTTCTAACTAATTGTTTTGTTCTTACAATAACGGCACGTAGAATATCTGACTTTTTTACTCTGTTGTTACTCGATTGTGTTTCAACAATTGGCTTAGCCTTTTGGACAACAACTGTGATTTCATCACCAACACTTGCTGACTTCTTTGGAGATCTACCCAATACTTTGATACATTCAGCTAACTGACCGCCAGTGTTATCTATTATTTTTAGGTATGACTTTAAATAGATTGACATTTTATTATATTATATTATATGATGTAGTATGATGAGTTATAAGTTTAAATATATTTGAAAGGAGTATCAACTGGTATTAAGCAAAAGAGTGTGGAAAGGAATGGTGATGATCTGATATAGCAAACAATACAGCTAATTAACTGCTTCTTTACTCTATAATCTTTTGGACAACAATTTTTTATTTTGTATTTTTTTTTTTTTTTTTTATTTTTGTTTTCATTTTTTTTTCAAGTGAAAAAAACACATTCAATGATGTCCAGATGTACTGAATCTAGTACAGACAGTGTCTACAAAAAAATAAAAAAAAGAAAAAAAAGCAAGTACTATCATAACTTCATTACCCGCTCTTAGTGAGATTAATTAGTACTGGTATCTGGTTAAATGAATTTACACTTGATAAATTATTGTTCGTCATAATTCAACACTGTTACCAAGATTTAGACTCATAGATGTTAAATACAAGTGACTACAATCTGACTATAATGGTAGACAAATTATGGTTAAATTCTAATTAAAAGGTATGGTTTCTTGTTACTAGTCATAGATCTAGCATCACAAATATCAAATACTATTACTTGATCTGAGTTTAAAGTATTCCTGTTTGATCACCCTTGGAATTCCAATTTTCAGCGTAATTTCGGGTTTCCAAGTATATCCATGCTCATAGAATGTAGCTACTAGTTTATTACAATCCAATGAATATCTTAAATCATTGTATTTTCTATCCTCTTCAAACTTAACAAAGTCCTCCAGTTTATAATCATCAAAATTTATCAATGGAAAATAGTTCTCTGTGGCATTCATAATATTTTCTATAATTTTCTTTACCAGTTCTATATTTTGAATCTCAAATTCATCCTGATTGACAGAATCTTCACCCGTTATGAGGGGACCTAGATTGAAGATTTCACCAAAGATTTTTTTCTCTGTTGAAACATCTTGAGTTTTACTGCTACTGCTGCTAATCATTAAGTCAAGCTGAATTTTCCAAATGATCTCAATAGCTTTAACAAAATCATCGACGTGCAAATATGTTCTTTTACATTTTCCCTTTCCATGAATTGGAATTTTTAAGTCCTCGTTGATAGTGTCATTTTTGCCCTTTGATAATTTGGATAAGATAGAGAATATCCTATTTATTGATATTGGAATAATTTTTTCTGGGTACTGATTGCAACCATATACGTTATTTGACCTTATTATTGTAATTTGTAAGTTGTATGAGCATATGTAAGAATTTATTATAAGATCAACAGCTGCCTTTGTTGCAGAATATGGATTTGATGGATTCAATCCTTTCTTTTCATCATTGACTATTGACCCTTGTGTTTCTCCATATACCTCATCAGTTGATATATGAAGGAATTTTATTTTAGGGTTTATTAATCGACAGCATTCTAATAGATTCTGGGTGGAGAGTATGTTATTAGTCGTGAAATATAAGGGGTTTTCAAAAGATCTATCAACACAAGATTCAGCTGCAAAATTGATCACTGAGATAAAACTTCTTTCTTCAAAGAGATTTTTTAGAGGTTGCAGTGAAACGGAAAGGTCTAGTTTGATTAATTCAATGTTTTGGCTATTGCATATATTATCCTTATTACTTGCATAGTTGAGTTTATCAATACAAGTAAAAAATGTATCCTTATGAGTTGGCGCTATGTGATTCAAGAAATGGCAACCAAGAAATCCTGCAACACCTGTTATTAGGATATTTTGTGAATATTCCATTTATATGTACTTTTGATCAATGTATTTTTATGAATTTTCTGGCTTTGAAGTACTGTTTGAAATCCATTTTCTAAAGATGACATCTCGGAACATTTCATTGTAGACCGAACAATTCTACAATTAGAACTTACAGCTAATGAATAATTCTACAGTATATATTATCAGATAGATGCTACTATAATGAAAGATATATGTTAGAAATTCATCTATAAGATATAAGATGATATGTAATATGTAATGTCATCTTCTAAATATACTATTGTAAGAATTAAAGTCAACGATATAGCAATTTTACATTCCTAATATCCTAATATTATAAGAACTAAACGATGATCAGCTTCTAACAGATTTGATTCTTATCATCGAATATAGGCTTACGAGATAGACAAAGTGTAAATTATACTGTAAAGGTATCTTTGAATCAGAATGTAACTACCAAAGTATCCACCAAATCATTCATCGAAAAATCTTTAACATTATTTGGATATTTCTTGAGAAGAGCCGTATATTATTATTATACTTGTTTATTTTTAGTTTTTCTTTTCAACGATTCATGTCTTGAACCCACAGCAGATGAGTTCCTAGAAATTTTGGAGTTATATGCTTTATCATTACTTAAATTTTGTTGAAAGTTGATATTTCCATTAAGTAAATCATTTCTCGTTATTTTTTGAGTATGACATGTAGATAATGAGGCTTTTGTACGTCTCCATCTTGAAGAATGGATCACATTTTCAATATTTTCTTTTTTGTGCTTGAACATACAACTGACGTTATAGTTATTATCACCAAGTAGCTTCAAATTGAAGAAGTCTTTAGCTGTATCTATTAGTTTGTTCAGAACCATATCCACTGAATATTTCATAAGTTTGTTAAATTTTATAGGCCCTATAACTGTTCTGATAGTCGTTGTCATTAGAATTACCAATAAAGAAGTAATCCTACTAAATTCAAATTTGTAAAAGTATCAATTGATCAGTTGTGCTCTGTTTACTAACTTCCATTCATACTTAATGATGAGTAATTAGGAATAACTCAATATATATATACCTTTTCTGATATGTTAAGTGAGACACTGTTAATCGTATTTGATCGTTCCAGAATTCAATTAAATTGTTTATAGTTAGACTTCCGAAGCGCTAATTATAGAATAGTTAAATTTCAACCATGCAAAGAAAATATAGATGTGTCGATGGATACTAGTTTTTATAATTATTTCTTTTCAATGAGTTTGATCAATTAAAATGCTAATTCTTGAGCTAGACGTTCATATTGAGCATATATTTAAGATAGCTAATTTAATCAATAATATAACAGATGCAGATGGTGTTCTAATATATCATTCTAGTAAACATGATTGATGACACTAAGTCTACTGATCCCACCAATGACTTTATAGTTGATTAGTCTCAAAGGAGATCTCTAATATTTAAAAGAAATAATTACTAAACTAGAACAAAATAACCAATGGACAAATTGATTACTATGTAACTAACTAACTAACCAAGTGTTTAATCAACTAATAGCATATTGACTGAATGACAAAAATTATCAAGATCATATATATTATTTTTTTTGTTCAACTATTACACTATATACTGTCATTTGTGAGCTAAATTTACCAAATCAATTACGATCATTGGTAAAGCATGAAGCTATATGACATATGTAACAGCTGAAAATATTTAAGTTTGTCTTTGACTACATTCATTAATTTAACTTTTGGATCTTCTAAGTCCAGAAAATACGTTATATGAAATAAAGTCATACTCTTAAGTTATTGAAATTGATTCTTTAATTTACTCTAGTGCAATTGAATTGCACTACTGCTTCAAAATAATGTTGACTTTCTGCGGAACTAAAATTACAAGCCTTCTAGATAGAGTTTTTTAGGTTGTCTATTTATAGATCACAAACACTATTATTTGCGCGCATGTTAATCAAAAGAAAAACAAAGCCTATGTATATACTGAAAAATACAGGGTAATCGATATATCTTTTATGTCGAAGCTATAAATGAGCACAAAAGTCCACCATCCAGGATTTAGTAAATAAGTAAAAATAATCAATATATATCAATCTAATTTTTGCATACACTAAATATACTTCAAAAATATGATACATGATGCTAACATTGATAGGCAACTTTCAACTAGCTAGAGTAATATAGATAGTTAATCAAGTAATTAGGGTAGGCTGTCCATGATATTCAGTAATGTATATAACGTATCATATCATTCAAGACTCTATCAAATAATTACATGTAAATATAAGCCCAGTCATATATTGATTTGTTTACACTTTTGATTAACTCAGGTACCAACTATAATCTGGTCATGTGATTCAATAGATTGATTATCTGGTTGTTAGATTATATCCTTCAATAATATATAATATATATAAACGTGTAGCTATTTCATACATGTATCAACCAATGGATCTAAATATATGAAAGTGGAGATATTGCATACTTATTATATATTTTTACGTCTCATTATATAGGCTATAAATATATCGATGAAAACTTAACCTGCCGAAACTTTGACGGAAAAAAAAAATTCGGGGAAATTTAAAAACAATAACAGAAACACAAAGCAGCGTAGCATTGTTTCACGTTGGTGTTAAATCAGCAATACAAAACTTACTGTAGCAACTATAAGGCTTTGGCTGCAGTGTAAGCAAGTAAAGGGCCTCGAAAATCGGTTTTAGACGGATACAAACAAAGGTGCGATGACCAGTTCTATGTTCCTCATGATCATCTTCAGGGTCCACATAGCTCGGCCCAACAGTCAAGCATATTATAAATTATGAAAAGTTCGAAAATTTACAATCATTAGACTTTTTAATACTTATATGATTTTATGGAATATGTGCTATCTATAAACTATAAACAATAAACATTACCACAACTACCATTTTCCAACTATTGCGTAGGATAAAGAGTATTTTCTATGTATGTTAATGGAGTTCCGGTGGTTCTATTCTCAAAAATCCTCAAAAATTGCACCTAAAAACCCGCCAGAAACAGCACTAAACAACAAATATTTATAGTAGGACGATTATAATTTTGAGTGTTCAAAACTGATTAATGAACATCAAGTAGCAAAGTTTCAAGTAGCCTACTTAGTGGTAGTATGAAGCATACGTTTATATTGAGATAATGGACCATTTATAAACTT
>JAJMFI010000014.1:0-20842 GCA_030574595.1 Ruyongia chambardii
GAACGGAAACCGGCATGCCCGTGGTTAAAATAACCTAATCCTTTATCCAATGCTGGCGGAACCGAATAACTAGTGTGTGACCATTTACTGTTATGTGATTGGACAAAAGGCAAACTGTGTCATCTGCGGCTAGCTAAGCGCTTAGTCAGCACACGTATTAATCCTTTTTTTTTTTTTTTTTTTTTTTTTTTTTTTTTTTTTTATTTTAACAGGATCCATAATCTTTCTCTTTAAAACTAATACAAATTGTACGTTGTTAGTCAATTAAAAATAAATAAAAATTAATATTTATAAAGAACTCAATTCCCTTTTCCCTATTTTATTATATTTTATATATTGATAGATATTTATATTGATTAACTTATCAAAGATAATAATAATAATTGTTTTACATATAAATTAGATTATATAAATTATACTACTATCATTAACAATCTCATCTCAATACTAATTAAAAGATAAAAGATTAATTAATATTAATATTAATATAATATATATATAAAACTAGAATTAAAAGTAAAAAATTAATAATTAAAAATTAAAAAATTATATACAATGCTAAGAACTCAAACTAAGAGATATTTTTCTTCATCTTCATCATCTGCCTTTAAAGTTACTGTATTAGGTGCTGGTGGTGGAATTGGTCAACCTCTATCTCTATTATTAAAATTAAATCCAAAAGTTACTAAACTTTCTCTATTTGATATTAAAGGTGCAGTTGGTGTTGCCACTGATTTATCTCATATTCCAACTAATTCAACCGTTGAAGGTTTTACTCCTGAAGTTGAAGGTGGTATTGATGCTGCTTTAAAGGATTCTGATATTGTTTTAATTCCAGCTGGTGTTCCAAGAAAACCTGGTATGACTAGAGATGATTTATTTAATATTAATGCTGGTATTGTTGCTGGTTTAGCTGAATCAATTGCTAAGAGTTCACCAAAGGCATTTATTGGTGTTATTGCAAATCCTGTAAATTCAACTGTACCAATCGTGGCAGAAGTATTAAAGAAAAATGGTGTCTATGATCCAAAAAAATTATTTGGTGTTACAACTTTAGATGTTTCAAGAGCAAAGAGATTTATATCTGAAATTGCTGGTACTAATCCAACAACTGAAGTATTATCAGTTGTTGGTGGTCATTCTGGTAATACAATTGTACCATTAGTATCACAAAGTAAACATAACATGAGATTATCAAAAGAACAAAAAGATTCATTAATTCATAGAATTCAATTTGGTGGTGATGAAGTTGTTAAGGCTAAAAATGGTGCTGGTTCAGCAACTTTATCAATGGCAAATGCTGCATCAATCTTTGCCAATTCTTTATTAGAAGCATTAAATGGTGAAAATGATGTTATTGTTGAATCATATGTTGATTCTCCATTATATAAGGATCAAGGTATTGATTTCTTTTCATCTTTAGTTAGTGTTAATCCACAAGGTATTAAGAAGATTTGGCCAATTGGTCAAACAACTGCTGAAGAAGATGAATTATTAAAAGTTGCCATTGAAGGTTTAAAGAAAAATATTGTTAAAGGTGAAGAATTTGTTAAAAACAAATAGACTTCTTTTGCCTCTTTGATCTTAAGAATTTGATATTTTTGATCAATCTTTAAAGACTACTAAATTTTTTAATATAAATACTGATTATCATGTGAATTATTGTTTACATATATATATATATATATATATATATTAATTCCTTGATGTTTATAACGTTTATGATTTGATTTTCCTTTCAATTATTATTATTTTATTTATAAAGAAATAAAGAAAAAAAAAAAATGAAAAAGAAGAAGAAGAAGAAAATTTAACATCTTATAGAACTTTATTAAAAGTATATGTTTATTCTTTACTCTAATTTTCTTTTATAAATTTATTAACAAACTTATAATGTTTCTCCTTTATTCTTGAAAAAAATGTTATACTTTTTTCAATTTTAGAATATATATTTCTAGATATAAAATATATTCAACAACATGCAATGATTATACTGGTTAATAATTCTATAATTGTAGATTAGTTCAAACTTAGATTCAATATCAATAATAGAGAATTTATTAGTACTAAATCATATGATTATTACTAATTATTACTATATAATAATGATTAATGAATGATTAAATTAAATGATAAAATAAACCATAAATCACATCATTAAGATTAAACAGTCAACAATATAAATTAATATTGATTTATTATATGGAGTTAAGGACAATTATTAGCCATATATATTAATTAACACTACTTCTACGCTATTCATCGTTTATCGTTCCTATTACTGTTAAATATATTTCAACTACTACTATATAGATGGGTATCATATTATATAATTCTTTCTAATTATCCATTGATCAATGATTTAATTGATGAAGATGATCATTTATAATTTTTTTTAATGTGTTAAAATTAAATTGTTTCCGTTAATCATTGTTATTTTAATGACCGTTTTTAAATAAGAAAAATTTATTGATCCGTTAAAGGTATATTAATGAATCTTCATATAGCTTAAAACTTGATAAGTATATATTGATTTATTGATTTATTGATCAATGATTATATATGTATAGAATCTATATTGGATATCAATGTATATAATTATTAATTGATCAAAAGAAGAAATTACTTAGCTGTTCACTACCTTTAACCAATATATTAATCTATAATAATCCATAATAATTTAATTTATCCGATACTATTTACTAATGGTTACTGTTTAAACGGCCGGGGGAAACAATTTTAATTTACCGATCATCAAAGTACTACACTTACTTACTATACATGAAATTAATCTCATTATATGTTATGATTATAGTTGATTGGTATTTAAACTTTTATATGTCTTTATATATAGTAGTAGTAGTATATTACTACTAGTAGAAATATACTTTCGAAGTAATTCAAAAATTTTAAAAGATTTATAGTCTCGAGATTTGAATTTATGTAAACTTTTGAATAAATATAAACTTTAAATTGACTTTAAAATGAAATAATTTAAGTTATTTGTGAATTTATTGAGTTATTAGAATAGTTGCACATCAATTATGATCAAATTACTCTACTAATATAATATATATGGATTTTATCATTTTGATTCAGGAATAATCATATATTTACAAAAATATATCACATGCTAAAGCACGTGATCAACATTAATCTTATTTTTTTTTTTTATTTTGCTTACGATGATTACTACTTGTACTTCAGATCAATAATATAGATCAGTTGTAAATATATATATACCAAATATAGATAATATATATTAACTACACATGTTTTGAATAATTAGCCCAATTATATACACACAAATATCAAATCTTGGAAATAATTAGCTTAATTATACACATATACATATATCAAATCTTGGGAATAATTCATATACTTAATGTCTTCAAACACTGGTATTCAACTAGGTCTAACTAGAATACTCAAACTATTATCACATATTGGTGATCCTCATTTAAACTCAAACTTTATTCATGTATCTGGTACAAATGGTAAGGGATCTATTGTAACATATATATCATCAATTTTATCAAAATCAAATCTTAAAGTTGGTAAATTTGTTAGTCCCTACTTAATTAATGAAAATGATTCAATACTATTAAATGAAATACCTTATAGCTTAAATAAATTTAATGATTTAAAATTAAAGATTCAATCAATTAATAATGAATTTAATATTAAGGCAACAAGTTTCGAAGTATTAACCTGTGTTGCATTTAAAATATTTAATTTAGAAAATTGTGATATTAATATTATTGAAGTTGGACTTGGTGGTAAAGAAGATTCAACAAATGTAATTCAAACTTCCATAATTGATTTTGAAAATAAATTGATCTTAAAGAAAGGTGTATTAGCCACTGCTCAATCAAAGATATCTATTGATCATCAATCCTTATTAGGTGATAATTTAAATGATATATCATTACATAAGGCTGGTATTATAAAATCAAATATCTTTAATGTAATTGATGGAACTAATGAATCAATTGTTTTGAAAAATATTCAAAATATCTCTGATTCATTAAATACTAAAAATTTTATTATAAATCAAGATACTAATGATATTAATACAGAAAATTTTGGTATAATAAATAGATTGAATTCAAGATTATTAGGTGATTATCAATTACAAAATTTATCAATATCTTTGAAAATTATTGATCTATTACATCCAATCTTATCTAATTCATTTAAACAAAAACATTATTTATTAAATTCTCAGATTATTAAAGATGCATTGAACAATATAAATTATCCAGGTAGATTACAATACGTTGATATTCATTACAAAGATGATGATGATGATGATTCAAATTCTAAGATTAATGTCTTATTAGATGGTGCTCATAATGTTAATGCAGCTATTGAATTAAAAAGATTTCTTATATCAAAATATGGTTTAAATACACCATTAACATTTGTTATTGCTACAACTGGTGGTAAGGAACTTTCTCTATGGGATCATATCATTGAGAAAAAGGATTCAGTAATAATAACAAGTTATAATTCACTTGAATCAATGCCTTGGATAAAACCCTATGATACATTTGAATTACAAAAGTATTTTCAAATCAAAGGTTTAACGAATAATATTACAATTAATACTGATTTACAATCAATATTTACAAAATTGAAAAATGATAACATAAAAGATATTGTAGTATGTGGTAGTTTATACTTGATTGGTGATGTCTTAAGATTAAATCAGAAATATACAGCAAAAGAAACTTATTGATGATTTGAGTCAATATGTTTAATCTTCAGCCCAAAATTAAAGAATTTCTCATAATTCCTCCTCCTTCTTCATCTTCTTTTTACTATGCGTACTGTTATCTTCATTCTTAGATTCTACCTTCCCATGTTTTAAATCTGTTGTAGAATCTTGCTCTTCTTTTACTTCATCTTTTACTTCATCTTCATTAGCTAATTTTCTCTTACGATTATCAATTGCATCCGATTTAACTGCTGGTTGTTTAGAAGGACTAAAGAAACTAGAAATATCTTTCTTGGGATTCTTTTTAACTTCTTCCTTTATCTCTTTAATCAAATATTCACCATCATTTCTAAAATTTCCTACTTCCTTAGAGACTCTGAAGATTTCTAATTCATTTGAACCCTCTGTTATATCATCAATATTAATTTCATTATCAGAGGTTGAACTTACAAACCAATTTTTCCAATTCTTATCATTTGGATTTATTTTCATTGGCATTCTTAGATGTACTTTTTTCAATATACCTCTTGATTCACAAGTAACAATTGTAAAACTTGATATTGTTGATTTTTTATCATAGTGATATAAACCGATTAAAAACATTAATTTATTATCCTTTCTCTTAATGAAATATGGATCTTTCTTTTTATCCCATTCATAATATCCAATTATTGGTATAATACAATGATTCTTCAAACATCCTTTCCATAGTCTGGAAGTATTTAAATTCTCCTTTCTAGCATTAAAGGTCTTAAATCCTCCCATATTCTTATTATCAAACTGAACACCCCACTTCATATATTCAATTTTTAGTATCTTGTTATGATTGGTAATCACAGGAACAGTATTTGTTGGACATATGTTATATGATGTTTTGTATCTTTTATTTGACATTGAGCTGCTTTCATAAGCTTCATCATCGTTATTATTACTGTTATTCTCATTGACATTGTCATTGTCATTATGATTATTACTTTGGTGATCAGAATGTGAATCATGTACATCAACATTCAAATTGTAATCAGTTTGAAGCCTTTCTTGAAGTGCTGGAACATCTAATGGCATAGCATATCTTCCACACATATTGTCATATAATCATTACATGGGTATTTACTATCAAGTTTTGACATATGGGTACTCAATTTTTTTTAGCAATAAAGAAAATATAATATATAACTGTTTATTAATAAGGCTTCAACTAAATGTAAGCATTCTCCATGATTATTCAGCAATTAGTCACTATTATTACTGGTATATTATTCTCAGTTTAGCCTACAATCTAATGGTTTTAATGATCGTAAATTGTAGGGTAATCCTAGAAATAGTCAAATCCGAGAAGTACAGTCTACATTATAAACGAAAAATGATAGCATATATAATCTGAAAGTGCTATATAAAGTATATTTCATCATAGGATATTAATTGGTTTACTTTCTCCAAACTATAATGCTGAAAGCTACTAGATCAATGGTACCCTCAGGGATACGTATGAATACTCGTTTATTTAAATCGAAATGGTCTATCAATCAACAAAGCAATCTAAGAATCGCTTCAAATATTTATCCAAATTCGGTTTACCCTTCATATACTAGATCATATGCTAGTAATAACTATGGTTATCCTACACAGAAAAGGGTTTGGCCTAAAGCACTTGCCTTTGTTGTTGGTGGTATATCAATAGTTTTATTTGGTGGTTGGTGGTTTCTATGGCCTCATCATACTTTCCCAAAGTCTGTTGCTAAAATATTGAGAAAAGGTCTTTGGGCAGAATCTGATAAAGGTAAGAATAATTATCAAGAGGCTCTTAAATTTTATTTAGAGGCATTAGAAGAGGCAGATAATTGTGAACTTGATATAATTAGTGATGAATATACTGGTATTCAATTGAAAATTGGAGAGATGTATGAAAAGTTATTAATGAATAAAGATGCACATATGTTATATAATGAAATTGCTTCAAATTATCTTTCTGCTCTTGTTTCAAATCCAAATAATAGTTATATGATAAATGATGATGAATTAAGACGTCATCTTATTCAAAAAGATTTAAGAGTTATTATCAAAATTGTTGAATTAAATAGAAATGATCCACAAGTTTGTAAAATGTTATTAATGACACATTTCTTAGTGGCTCAAGAGGAAGTTGCCAAAAAGAATAAAATTGTTGCTAAAATAATTCATGATAATGATTCTATTTTGAATAGTGATAATAATAATAACGAAACAATGAATACTGAGATTAGTTCAATAAATAAAGATGCTAGTAATGATTTAATATTACAAAAGAATAAACAAGCTTGGGAACCATTCCGTGATGAATTGTTTAATGCAAGAGACCTCTATGTTGCTCTATGTTTAGCTACTGGTGATATAGGAGGAGCTGTAAGAGCTAAGATTGCCACTACTGAATGGATGATTAATGCTGATTGTGATCCTGGAGAAATATTGATGTCACAGACTAATTTAGGTTCATTAATCTATTTACAAGGTGAAGAATTTGAAACGAAGGAGGTTAATTCAATAAAATCTAAGGCAACACAGGAAGTTATTCAAGAGGCTAAGATGAATAAGGATAATTGTATTAAATTATCAACTCAATGTTATGAATCAGTCTTAGATTTTGCCAAAAGATTACCATCTCCACAACGTCAAATTTCATCAGTTGAGGAATCAATTGCATTATCAACATATGGTCTTGGTGTTATTAAATTACATATTGGAGACTTAGATAGTTCCAAAAATCTATTAAGAGAGGCAAGATTAAGAGGTAAAGGTAGTGGATTCTCTGATTTAGTTATTGAATCAGAGAGGGAATTAGAGAAATTAAATAAAAGAGTTGAAAAATTTGAATCACAAAATAATAAAACTTTTAAGAATAATAGTAGTAGTGATGAGGATAAGAATGAAATTGATCATATAAAAGAATTATTAGCATTAAATAAGCAACCTGATATTGATTTAGATATTGAGGTTCAATTAGCCAATAAGAAATAGAAAAATAGAATGCTTATAACTATTATAAATATTGTTAGTATTACTTGTACATAGAGCATTTAGTTATTTATTATTATGATATCAAATTTAAAGTCAAAATACTAATAATATATTAAAAAATATAAGAGTTATTTAATATTTATTAAATCTAACTAATGTAAATAAATATTCTAAACCAAATACTACACTATCAATGAATTCAACTTTATAATCAAATTCTTTTGATAATTTATCCTCTAAACCAGATAAACCAGCACAACCTAATAATATAATTTTAGCACCTTGATCAACAATTATCTTTGATCTTTTAACTAATTGATTAAAGACTTTTGGATCATTTAATCTTAAGACATTAATATTTGAAGCAATTGTACCAGTAAACAATGGGAAATTTAAATCTTCATCACCACCAAAAAAATTATTAACAGCTTTATTCAATATTGGTTCCCATGATGATGTTGATGTTAAGATACCAAATTTTATTGGTGATTTTGAAATTGAATATATACAAGATGCTTGAAATATACCTAATACTGGACAATTTGTCAATTTACGAATTTCATAGATTAATTGATGATCTGAATAACAACAGATTAAGAATCCATCATATTTATCTATTAAATTTCTTTCAATTAGATCTTTTAAACAAATTTTACAAGATTCTTTTGATGTCTCTTCATTATCAATCTCCTTTGGAGCATCATTTGGAGCTGTATAGAAATCTAATTTGAAATTTGGAGCTGGTTGCAATAATGATTCCAAATTATCAGTGACAGATTTAGATGAATTTGGATTGATTATTAGTAATTTATCAAAGACTGAAGTCTGAGATATTCTTAGATTCATTTCTTTCACGATGATTATAGAATAGTTGCTTGAAAGATGAATAACATTTGAACAATTTAAAGTTAAAAGCTATTAATTTGTGTGATTTGTGTGATGGATTTGATTGATGCTAAAACGCTTTGCACCGAGTTTTTATCGTTTACCTAATTAGGAAGGCGCAAGGCAATAGGTAGTGAGTGTTAAACAATTTTTAATAGTAAACTGAACTATAGTATATTGCTACATAATAAGTTAATTATTGTATGATCAAGTGATTATAATCTTTCTAAATAATAAAATATACTATGACCTCATAATCTATTTATTACATAATAAATCTTATATTAGTAGTATTAGTATTAACGCTTATTATACACTATAGCAATTTTATTTTAACCTTATTAAAAAAAAAAAGACCCATAATAATCTCCAAACTTTATTTAATAGATCATACACCCTTATATATTCAACTATATAGAATTATCATTTGGTGTTATTAGTATTATTATAAATATCAATTTCAATATCAATTTTAATACATTTCATTATAAAGACGCAAAGTTAAGTTTAAAAACATAGATACTATTATTAAATTAACAAACAATAATCAATAAGAAAGGTAAAATAAATAAATATGTCTGCACTATTAGTAATTGATATGCAATATGATTTCTTACCAGGTGGTTCATTAGCTGTTAATGATGGTGATAAAATAATTCCAGGAATTATTGATATTATTAAGAAATATAATTGGAATTCAATTATATTTACAGAGGATTGGCATCCAAAGGATCATATTTCATTTGCTTCAAATCATGAAAATATTAAACCATTTGAAACTTTTAAAATGATAAATCCAGATGATTCCAAAGATTTTAAAATTGAAACTTTATGGCCTGATCATTGTATTCAAGAGACAAAAGGTGCACAAATAACAAAAGAATTAGATGAAATATTTCATGAATTAACAATTCCAAAAATTTTAATTAGAAAAGGTATTGAAAAGGATAGAGAATATTATAGTGCATTTAATGATATTTGGGGTCATAGTACAACAACTGAATTAAATAAATTTTTAAATAATAATCAAATTAAAAGAATATTTGTTGTTGGTGTTGCATATGATTATTGTGTTAAATTTAGTTGTAAATCAAGTGTATTATTAGGATTTGATACATATGTTATTAAACCATTAACAAAATCAATTGATACAAATATTAATAAGATTGATAATGAATATTATTCATATGGTATTAAATTAATTGAAAATCTTGATCAATTACCTGAATTAATCTAATTACATAACTATTTAATATACATTATTTCTTTGTAAGTTAAATTTCCAAAAACAAAAGGTATGAAATTATAGGGGTAAAATATTTGGAATTGGACCTAATGGTGTAATACCATAAGGATTAATTGCAATATGAGATTTTGTATAATGAAATTTAATATGATCAAAATTACAAGTATCCTTAATTAATGGATAATTCCAATAGATATCTCTTAACCAATTATTAATAAATGGATAATTAAATCTAATCATACCAATATTACATTTAAAATGTTGAACATAGACTGGATCAAATCTAATAATTGTAGTAAATAATCTAATATCAGCTTCAGTTAATTCATTTGAAATTAAATATTTAATATTTAATTGATTATTATTAAATTTTAAAATTTCTTCAACTTTATCTAAATGATTAAATAAAATTTTAACATTTTTTTCATATACATCTTGCTTTGATGCAAATCCAGTCTTATAGACTCCATTATTAATTGTATCATAGATCCAATCATTTAATTCATTAATCTTTGATTGATCTTGAACTTTATAATAGTTTAAACTCTTTTGATTTTCATTTGAAATAATATCATTAAATTCAAAGTTTAACATTCTAATAATTTCAGAACTTTCATTATTAACAATTGTCTTTTTATATTTATCCCAAAGAACTGGAACAGTAAATCTACCAGAATATTCTGGATTTGCCTTATAATAAAGTTCACTAATTCTTTTAATACCATATAAATGATCATGAGTAGCACCATCACAGCTACTATCAATTGTACTATTATCACCACTATTATCATCATTTGAAGGAAATTTCCAACCTTTATCATCCATATACCAATGAACTACTGATAAACCAATAATTGAATCATCATCAATCTTTGAAGTAATTGGATCAAAATTTTTAATTAAACCTTTAGTATTTAAATAAATTAATACTCTATGAGCCCAAGGACAAGCTAATGAGATATAGACATGATATCTACCCTTTTCAGGAGGAAATTCACCATCTTTTGATATAGTATTACGGAAACTTGAAGCTAATCTTTTAAATGAACCATCTTTACCAGCAAATTCCAATATTTTTATAGCAGGTTTCTACAGTTATTATTAATTATGATGGTTAGTATTATAGAGATATTAGATAATATAAGTAAACCTATACTTACAGTAACATTTGAAGACATGGTTAATGAATTATAAGTATTATTATTTGATTGATTATATTATAAGTATTATTATTTGATTGATTATATTATAAGTATTATTATAAGTATTATAATAATTGAATATAACAATTGAGTTAGAAATATGGGGGATATATAAATAACAATTAGTCTATTTTATAATTAATTAAATAGTATAATCTTTTTTCATAAAGCAACCAAAGAATATTACAAATTATTTGTAATTTTATTTATAATTTTGTTAAATTTTGTTAAGTTTATAATTGTTAATAATTGATAATAGTATTATAGTATTATGTAATTATATATAATAGATAATTCTTATTATCAGAAGGTTTAATTATATTTATAATTGTATTGTTTATTACATTAGTAGTAATGACAATATATGATGATAATGGTAACGGTTATATAATCAAGGATAATTTAAAGATTATATAATCAGTGATTATATAATGATTATATAAGTAAGAAATATTTGTTAAAACTTTCATTTCTTATAATGAAAGACTTTATTCTTTTGATTGAATAGATTATATTAATAAAAGTTCTTTGTAGAAAATTTTAAAAATGATTAATATAAGATCATTCTATAATCAACTAAGAATTAAACATTCAACAAATCTAATATTTAGTAGTTTAAAGACTAAGAATCAATTAAGATTTAATTCAACAGATTCAATAATTGGTAATTTAAACAATAAGATTAAAAGTATAAATATAAATATTAATAGTGATAATAATAGTAATGAAATTAGAAAGATTAAGAAGATTAAGAAGAATTCAATATCAAATGAAGAATTAGTTAAACCAGAGATGTTAAAATTTCAAGTTGGATTAATTGAAAAAGTTGTCTCAATACCAGAATCAGATTCATTATATATAAGTTCAATTAAATTAAATAAAGGTGAAGATAATATTCAAGTATTAAGTGGATTAAAGAAACATTTTAATATAGATGATCTAATTAATAGTAAAGTTATATTATTAACAAATATTAAAGTTAGAAAATTATTAGGATTCCCATCACAGGCAATGATTATATGTGCTGAAGATAATAAAGATTTAAATAATATTAAATTAGAAATTATAAGACCACCAGATTCAAGTAAACCTGGTGATTTATTATATTTTAAAGATCATTCAATAAATTCCAATAATAATAGATTTGAAAAGATTAATAAGAAGAGATGGCCATTATTACTAAAACATCTAAAGACAGATTTAGAAGGTTATGTATCTTATGATGAATTTAGATTACAATCAAAAGATGGTAAAGAGATTAAGACATCATTAATTGATGCCATTGTTAGATAACCTTTTATACACATACACACTTCTATACTTCTATAGTTCTATACAGACATATATACAGATAAGTATAAGATTAAGTATATAAAACTGCATTATCATTATCATTATCATGCTTAGTAAGAATCATCTACTCATAGTAATTAAAAAAAAAAAGCATCTACTTAATAAAAAATCAAAAAATAAAATTTTTCTCTTTTCTTTTTCTAATTTTTCTTTTTTTTTTTTTTTTTTTTTTTTTTTTTGGACTTTTGACTTTTAGCATTGGATAAATTTCCATTTATTCCACATCTTTTATTGGATATATATATTTATCTAATTGATATACTTATTTAATTGATTTGATAATATAGTATTAGTTTATAAAGTTTAATAATATTATTGAAATAATCTTTCAATATAGAATATTATCGTTGGTTTTTATTATTAATATCATTATCATTATCATTGTTATCAATATTTATATTCTGATTCATATTCATTGATTTGTTATCCATCTTCTCCTCTGTGTTCATTCGTTGTATTCTAATTTATTAATCATAGATCATAGATCATTTATAAATCATTTGCATACAATATATACAAAACATATATATTACAACATTGAATACAAAACATATACAAGATTGAGTACAAGACACATATAAGATTGAATATAAGATGTATTTAATGGCTCCATGGATTCCAAATTTTATAAATGCCTATAGAAAAGAAGTTGAAGCTGAAGCTGAAATTAAATCAACTTTAAATTCAGATTCCAAATCAGATTCCAAATCAACATTATCCATTAATGATTCATCATCGACTTCAAATATAAATTCAAATATAAATTCAAATTCAAATAATGAAACTCCTGATATATCATCATCATCACAAGCGTCTGCATCATCATCAGAATCGCTATCATCATCATCACAAGCATCATCAAAAGCATCATCATCATCATCATCTAAGAGTAATAAAGATACAGTTGTTCATTTCAATGGTCAAGATAGAATTACTTTTACATTAGGTACAATTGATTCAAATGATTCATTAATACCATCAATTTCAACAGTATTATTTAATGGATTTTTATTTAATAATAAAAAGACAAACACAATTACAATCTTTTGTGATGAAAGAACAAATAAATTTAATAATTTATTAAATAATCCAAATTATCAGGCATGTTTCTATTTTAAAAATGCTAATGAGCAGTATAGAATTAATGGTAAGGCCAAAATATTAAATATTAAAAAGTTAAATGATATTAATAATGATGGAATTGATTATCCAATCTATTCTCCAAATTCTTTATCATCTTCATCTTCATCCTCATCTTCATCTAACAATAATAATACAACATCTAATAATAGTACAATATCTAACTCGATTGATATTGAAAGTGAAGTTGAAAGTGAAGTTGAAATTATTGATGGTAGTACATTAAGTAGTGATAATAAAATTATAAGGAAAAAGAAATCAATAATTATGAATAAACCATCAATTATTGATTGGGAAAATGAATTAATTAATAATTGGGAAAAATTATCAGATAAATTAAAATCAAATTTCAAAAATCCAAATCCAGGTGAAAAGATGACAATTGAATATAATAAAAAATTAGATTCCATTAGAAGAGGTGTTGATGGTTCAAATTTAATTGATGAAGGTTTAAAGAAACATTTTACAATGATTTTACTAACTACTGATAAAGTTGATTATTATAATGCCAATAATGAAACAAGATATATTTATGAAAGATTTGATTTTGATCAATGGGAAGAAAATCAAATTACTCCATAAATATATTGTTCTTTTTCTCATTTATTCTTTATATTTTTACTCCTTTACTTGATTTCTTTACGTTTGTTGCTATATTAAATGTGTATTATGAATTTTTGTGTTGTTTTTTTTGTTTTTAATTATTGTTATTGTACTATGGTTTATAATGAATTTTATTATTATTATAATTCCATGTATATAATGTTTATAATGTTTATGATTATATTTATGATTATATTTATGAATATATATGATTACCCCCACTGCTATCTATCTATAAATATTTTGTTATGAAAACATGTCTGTAATATATAATAATAACGTTCAACGTTTACCGTTTTATACTAGTAGTATAAAAGAATAGAGAAGAAGGTCATCGCTTCATAACCAATATTATAAATATGTCTATAATAGATGTTGTTTATGTCTGGATGTTTTGGATGCGCTGTCTTCAAAAACTCTTTGACACAAAAGGCACCAAAATTTCCTCTTACTTTTTTTTTGTACGCTCAGTTGTTGAAATCGGCATATTTTTAAGGCAAACTAAGCCGGTTTTGTCTTTTGTTTTTTTTGTTTAAAGAGTAGATAATTTTACTTACTTTAATAATATGTAAAATCACTCTTTATAATTTAATAGAAGAAAGAGAAACTTGTTTTGTAAGATTTAATTAATATGATGATGACTCTTTTCATATTATTTTTGTTTTCACTGAATTCAATATAGCTTGTCAATCTAGATACTCATTATAGAATTATATATTTCCAGTATTAACTATGTATGAGCAATAGCTCAGAGCTCATAGCTCATGGGCGCGCGCTGCTTACTGTAGACTATTTTTCTACACTATATTAATATTTTCTATACTATATTGTGTATAGTATTGTATAGTATTGCATAGTATTGTATAGTATTGTATAGTATTGTATAGTATTATATGGTATTGTAATGGTGTTTTGATGTACTAGTTTAATATATAAAGAGTTTATAATATAATAGTTAAAAGTTGAGATCTCATCAACATAACCGTTATTATTCGCATCCATATACGCTATCAGTGAGTATTTCTTGATTTATTTATTAATTATAAATCAATAAATCAATAATTCAATAAATTAATCAATCAATTGAATTTGATTATTATCCACTTTAATAATGAACGCATTTGTATTCCTCAAATAGAAATAAAGGAAAATCAAAAAAAGAAAAATGCTGAGAAGCTGAGAAGCTAAAAAAAAAGAATCAAAATCAGTAACAAAGAACTTGCTAGCGGTTCTTCCTAATTGGGAAATGCTGCGCTCATCACAACACTCGAAATTTTTAACCACACCATGATGGGAATCAGGATTAGGATATATGTAAAGTATAAATTTATTGACTTTTTCCCATTTTTACAAACACTTGTTTTATCTCTTGTTTTTCTATTCTCACTTCTAATTTTTTGATTCAATATCAATTAATAAGATATTTTAGTATTTATCTTTTAACAATGTCTGTTGCTGAAAAATACTATCCAACTGAACCAGTTGAACCAACTATTAAGGTTACTGAAATTCCAGGTCCTTTATCAAAGAAAGGTTTAGCTTCATTAGATAAAGTATTTGATTCAAGATCATCATATTTTCTTGCTGATTATGAAAAATCAATTGGTAATTATATTGCTGATGTTGATGGTAATGTTTATTTAGATGTCTATGCTCAAATTGCTTCAATTGCTTTAGGTTATAATAATCCTGCATTAATTGAAGCTGCTAAATCACCAGAAATGATTAGAGCATTAGTTGAAAGACCAGCAATTGGTAATTTCCCAGGTTCTGATTTAGAATCAATTATTGAAAATATTTTAAAAGTTGCTCCAAAGGGTCAAAAATTTGTTTGGTCAGGTTTATCAGGTGCTGATGCAAATGAATTAGCATTTAAAGCTGCATTTATGTGGTATCAAGAAAAGAAAAGAGGTTTTGGTACAAAATTTACTAATGAAGAAAATGAATCAACAATGTTAAATCAAGCACCTGGTTCACCAGAATTATCAATCTTATCATTTAGAAGAGCATTTCATGGTCGTCTATTTGCATCTGCATCTGTTACTTGTTCAAAACCAATTCATAAGATTGATTTACCATCATTTAAATGGCCAAAAGCTGATTATCCATCATATAAATATCCTTTAGTTGATAACGTTGAATATAATAAATTAGAAGATGAAAGATGTTTAAAATTAGTTGAAGAAACTATTATTGCTAATTCAACTATTAGACCAGTTGCTGCAATTATTGCTGAACCAATTCAATCAGAAGGTGGTGATAATCATGGTTCAAAAGAATTTTTCCAAGGTTTAAGAGATATTACTCTAAGACATGGTGCTGCATTAATTATTGATGAAGTTCAAACTGGTGTTGGTGCAACTGGTTCATTATGGGCTCATGAACATTTTAATTTATCACCACCAGCTGATTTTGTTACATTTTCTAAAAAATTCCAATCTGCTGGTTATTTCTTTAATGATCCAAAGATTGTACCAAATTTACCATATAGACAATTTAATACTTGGTGTGGTGATCCAGCAAGAATGATTATTGCTGGTGCCATTGCAAAAGAAGTAATTGAAAAGGATTTAGTTAATCAAGTTAATAAAGTTGGTAATTATTTATTTAATAAATTAGAAGATTTACAAAAGAAATATCCAACAAAATTACAAAATTTAAGAGGTAAAGATAGAGGTACATTTATTGCTTGGGATTTATCAACAAGTGATGAAAGAAATTCTTTCCTTTATAAGATGAAACAAAATGGTGTTAATGTTGGTGGTTGTGCTGATTTAGGTGTTAGATTAAGACCAACTTTAACATTTGATATTAAACATGCAGATTTATTTGTTAAAATTTTAGATCAAGTCTTATCAGATTTTTAATCTCTTTTTGTTTTTATATGTATGTATGTATATACATGTATATATAATTAATCATCATCATCATTTAGTTCTTTTAGCAATACATATTTATAATTCATTTTAATTATTTTAATTAAGTATAGTTTAATAACGTAGATAGAGAGATAATTTAATATTGTACATATAGAGAGATAGAATAACTACAATGATTAATTGAATAAATTTAAGAATAATAATAATTCATGTAGGAGCATAAGAGCAAATAAAATAATAGAATATATATAGTGAATAGAGACATATATCAACGACATTCCAGAAATAAACCACCACAATAGTAAAAAATAAAAAATAGAAGATTTGAAAAGTTAAAAAATAATGAAAAAAACGAAGACATGATAAGAATTGAAATTGATAATGATAATGAACAAGAAGTGATAGTAGTAATGGCAATAATAATAATAATAATAATAATAGGTGGTATCAATAAATTAGTTATTTAGCTTAAGATATATGATATGCTTGGTTGGTAATAGTTCGTGAAGTATAGAGAAAGAAGTTTGTAAAAAATCATTATTATAAAAGAGTAAGAATCATTATAGAGATAAATAGGAATCAATCCAAAAAAAGAATTTAATCTCTTATCTTTTAAACTCTAACATGAGGACCAGCAGTTTCAACTTCACCCTCACTATAAACAGTTGGGAAACCATTACCAGATGATGAAGAATCATTAGATGAAGAAGATGATGAAGATGGTGAAGGAGAAGAAGCTGAAGCTGAAGCTGAAGAAGAAGCTATAGCGGCAGATGATTCAGATTCTTTAGCATGATTAATTAAAGAATATCTTGATTGTAATAATGAATTTGTCATCATATAATTTCTAGTATTTAACTTTATTCTCTTTGGAACAATTAATTTTGAATTATAAACCATTCTTGTTGAAGTTTCAATTGACTTTAGTTTTAAAACGTTTGAGATCATTGTATGTGTTGTATGTATTTAGATGTATTTAAATGTAGTTTAATATGAAATTTAAATATAATTTAGATTATCTTTTTAAGTATTCTATAATCTTATATTAGAAATTTTAAGATATAATATAATATAATATAATTAAAGAGAACTAATAGAAGTATCTAAGAGATAAATGCAGAAATCTGGGGATATTTATATATTGATAAAACCTCGTGGGAAATTAAAAAAAAAAAAGATTCTGATGATGTGATGTGTGTGATGTGAGCAGCAATTTACATTTTTTTTTTAATGTTAATTTTTAAAGTGGTTACTCCACAACTCCGCTAATAATAATAATATTACGGGAGGCCGGAAGTGTATGGTATGGTATATTAAAATTAAAAATAAAAATATATAGTGGGAAGATTAGACCGGGTAATGTTAAACTATAATACAGTTATGTATTAATGTATATACAATTGTGTATAAGTGTGTATAAGTGTATATATTTTAAGATAAAAAAAACATGTGATTGTGATTATATAGGTAGTTAGTATAGTTATTAATTATTGAATGATATATCTAAATATATGTGTGTGTGTATGTATGGGCTAATCAATACTTATTACAATACAATTTATTCATTACCCCGGATTTGATTTTAATTAGCTAATAAAATATTGTTTCTATTGGGAATAGGGTTTAGGGTTTAGGGGGAATAGGAAGAATTTAATAATAATTAATAATAGACCTTTGCAGTTCTTACGTGTGTACTTTAATTAATTACTAATTATTATTATTATTATTATAATTATAATTAATCTGGTGATTATGATATAATAATTTCTTTGTAAAAGAATAATTGATTTGCCTTCCAAACCAATTTTTTTTTTAATTGATTGATTTTCAATTGTTCTTTTTTCCATCCTTCCCCAGATTATTAGCTTTATAATGTTTGGATGTTTTATTCCTTTGAAGATTATCTTTGAGGAACAAGGAACTTGTTTCCGTAATATTTGTTAAATGGGTTGACAATTCTAAATTATTCATAGTAGTATATCGTATTAGTATAGTAGTGTGATTATTAATATTTTATGTGTTTGATTTCTTTATAGTAAATAACTCATAGTTGAACAATTATTAAAAAATGGCTCATAATTTAGTTATATACTATCATTTAACAATGTTTAATAATACAATTTATAATGAAATTTAGATTATAATTATAACAATAACATGATTTTTTATAATTATACAAATGATCTTAACTTTCCTCAGCTATATATTATGATCATCACTTTATATATTAATTATTATATAATTTGATATCTTTAATATATACTTGGAAATTAGAAACATGAAACTACTGCTGATTATATAATCATAGTTTGTTAGTACTTACCAACTCAGGATGAATATATTCACCAGCCACCTCACATCTCAATTTTTTAATTTTAATTTTTTTTTTAATTTGAATTTTGATCAAAATTTCAATACAGTACAAAACTCGTCTATTAAGGTGTATCTCAGTATTAATGAATAAGTGTTTATTGATTATTTTAATTAATTAATTGATTGATCATATATATATATATATATTAATATTAATTCATTATTATTAAACAACTCTATTCATAATTTGTGATAATATATTTGCTAATCTTTTCAAAAAGAATCTCTGCTTGTTTTATCTTATCTATTTCCATCTTTATCATCTTGTGCGTTTTGAATTAAAGTTTTTATATAACATTTACTGATTTTATGATTATATAACTTAAAGTTATATGAATATTAGTATTAATATCAATATATATATTAATTAAATAAGTATTAAACATATATTAATTAATAAATATGACAGAGGTATTACCAAAATTTGATGATGAAGAAAAGAAGAATAATAATAATGGTTCATCACTAATAATATTAGAACCACCAACATTTAATGAAATTTTAATAACATATTTAAAGAAAGATTCAGTTGCATCATTTATATCTGGTGGTTTTGCTGGTGCAATATCAAGAACTGTTGTTTCACCATTTGAAAGAGCTAAAATATTATTTCAAGTTCAAGGACCAAATTCAAATAATTATAATGGAATCTTTTCAACAATTTGGAAAATGTATAAAGAGGAAGGTATTAAAGGTTTATTTAGAGGTAATGGATTAAACTGTATAAGAATTTTCCCATATTCTGCTGTACAATTCTATGTTTATCAAAAGATTAAAATTCAACTATTAAAAAATACAAATGATAATACAAATAATACAAATATTAATAAGACAAGTAATAATACAAATAATTTAGAATTAAATAATTGGCAAAGATTATTTGCAGGTGGTATATGTGGTACTGCATCAGTAATTGTTACATATCCATTAGATTTAGTAAGAACAAGATTATCAATTCAAACTGCAACTTTAAAAAATTTAAATAAATCAAAGGCAAATGATTTAATTAAACCACCAGGTTTCATTGATCTATTAAAATTTATATATAAGAATGAAGGTGGATTCTTTGCATTATATAGAGGTATTTGGCCAACAACTTTAGGTGTTGCACCATATGTTGCAATTAATTTTGCAGTTTATGAACAATTAAAAGAAATTTCATCACCAGATAGTTCAAGTTGGTCTAAATTAGTAATGGGTGCCATTGCAGGTGGTGTTGCACAAACTTTAACATATCCATTTGATCTATTAAGAAGAAGATTTCAAGTATTAACAATGGGACAAAATGAATTGGGATTTCAATATAAATCTGTTAGTGATGCATTAATAACAATTTTTAAGACTGAAGGATTCTTTGGTGCATATAAAGGATTAACAGCAAACCTATTTAAAGTTATACCATCTATGGCTGTAAGTTGGTGGAGTTATGAATTGATTAAACAGGCAT